>JACDJE010000547.1:0-172281 GCA_016647715.1 Pavo muticus | reverse complement strand
GTTGTATTCCCAGCATATGTCAGGGAAGTTGAAGTCCCCCATGAGGACAAGGGCCGGCGATCTCGCAGCTTCTGCCAGCTGCTCATAGAACACCTCATCTGTCTCTTCAAACAATATGACAAATGTAACAACGTTTATCAAATACCAGAGTATGCAGAGATTGTTTTTAAGGTTAGAGCACTCCCAAGTCACTCCTCCTGATCTTAAGGCCATATCAGTGCTGACATTTTGCTGCGTAGTGTGCAACAGAGCTGCTTCTGTTGCATATTTGCAGCACTCTATCTTTTCTAGTAAATCCAGTGTATCCAAAAATATGACATGTCTAAATTTAGAGGTTGAGCTATGGGTAGGGAGTGTTTCTGTATATATTCTGATAGGAGGATGTGGAGCTATCAGTGTAAAGGGAAAGGTTATGCCTCTTTTGCTACAGTGATTTCCTTGTTGGATTTTTTCATATGTAGTGAAGAGCTATGGGGCTATGGTTTGATACTTTTTTTCCTTTCTGCTGTTGCAGGATAACCACGAGGAGGACTATTTTCTCTATGTGGCCTACAGTGATGAGAGTGTCTATGGCAAGTGAGCAGCAGTCCCCCAGGCATGCAGGCGAGATGGACTGATGGAACTGATTGGGGGGTAGGGGGAGGGTGTTGAAGAGGAGGCAGAAGAATGCTTGAGAAGAGGGGAAGAGAACTGGAAGTTAACCACATGCACAATGCCATCATCTTACATGTGTTAATTATAAACATTATTTTTAAATTGAGGGGAGGGAGGGTGGGGGGTACCATAAATGAAACAGTGAACTAATAGGCTAACGAGAGTTTCTGTGTTGAGGAATGGGAGAATCCACTGTTTGTACTCTTCCCTTATGCAGCTGGAAGTTGCTAGCTGGTACTGGAGGCTGCTAGACAAGCCAGTGTAGTGGAGCTCCTGGAAAGTGAATGAACAGGAGGGAAATGGTTGTTCATGTGTAACCTTTCCATTGGATGTGGAAGGCATGCCTGGAACCTGTACACTGATCTTGTCGCACCTTACCCATGGCACGGGCTGCATACCTATGAGCATTCAGTAAGCTGTGAAATATTTCACCCTGACCATTCAAGGCTGTCCTGTGCTGATAGTCCTCACTCTAGCTGCTATATGTGAAGTGTTCCAAGACTACTGTATTTCCTGTTGCTTCCATCATTTTAGAATGCATTTTACTCCCAGCCCCCAACTCTGAGGACTGGGAATTTCTCAGCTGTGAGATACAGAGATGGAGAGGATGGGGGAAAGAAGGGAGGAATATTTTTTCCCTTTGTTCTTTTAATTGCAAGTGCTGGACAGAACAATTTGAGACAACTCTTTTGTTCTTTTCAGTGAAGCTAACTGCTCAACAAGGACCTGAGGAGAACAACTAGCCTGCTTCAGCACTGAGGCAGGATTGAGTATACCGAACATGTCCGTAGCTATTCATCCAACTTGTTCTTAGAGACATCCATGTAGGCGGACCCTGGAGACTGCTTAGATAGCCAGTTTCTAGCTAACCTACAAGTGAGAGAGCTTTTCTTGCTATCTAAGTTTAGTCTCCCTAGCAGTGCATTAATACAATTAACTAGTGGTGGTCTTGTTACTAGTAAACACAGAAAATTATCCACCAGTGTTGTCCTTGCACCAATCTTCTGCAGATTTGAAGTTGGCAGAAATCTTTTGGGTTTAGCCCTCCCTTCCATGTCTCATCCCTGTACAGATCTTGCACCATCTGCATAAGCAGAAGAGATCAGTCCCTCCCATGTGTCTTTTGCTTTTTGTGATTGGACAGCAAAGCCACTCTTTGACACTGGAGGTGCTTTCAGACATGAAGGGGAAGGGGAAAAGATTCTCTGTAGGTTTTTGTTTTGATTTCTTTGTTGATGTTTTTTTAAGCGAGGGTTGTGTATGCCCCATTCTTGACGGTGTTCAAGGCCAAGTTGGATGGGGCCCTGGACAACCTGACCTAGTACTTGATCTAGCAGATGGCAAGCCTGCCTATGGCAGGAGAGTTAGAGCTTGATGATCCTGAGGTCTCTTCTAACCCAGGCTGTTTCATGATTCTATGGAAGTTACCGGATAGATGCTGTCCTGTGCAAACCTTATGCTGTCATGCCAAAGCAGTTACTTCCTGGTGGCACAAACAGCGGATTTTCCCATAATTGCCATAACTCAGATGAGGAGCTGTGGTTTGGGGAGTGAGCTGACTTTCAGGAATGTTCAGGGGTTTTATCTAAAGATTAAATAACTGGACCTGAATTACTGCAAGCATTCCTATATTTAGGGGGTGGATCAAGAGGGAGGGAAAGATGAAGGAGACAGGCAGAGTCCAAAATAAGTTGAGGGTGTTTGCTGTATTTACCTGGAGAAATTAGATCCCAGTTCTCTGCATTCTTCAGGAATGATAGATCAAGATGAGTGCTTCTATGATTGTGGGAGACAGGAAATCAGATTGCAGCCTTTTCTGACTTGATCCGCTGAGGTACAGAAGATGGAAAATGAGGCTGGGGGTGTGAAGCAGGAGACATTAATACAGCTGTGTGAAGGACAGGGATGCAGTGTAGTACAGGAGAATCACTGCCTGTGTGATACAGTAAGTAGCAAATGAATGGAAGAAAAGGGAGCAAAGAATCTAGGCAAGATAGTAATGAAGAGGAGACAGAAAATGGGGGAATAAAGGATGAAGTAGGGGAATAAAGGATGAAGTGGGTGGGTTTCTACAGGCATTTTTCATCCTGAATTTCAGGTTTGCTGTTCTGTCATGTTCATCTGGAATAAATACATTTGGAGGACTTGTATCTACTGCAAGCTTACGTAACTTCCTCTTTTACTGGACCACTCTCCTTCAGTCAGACTGTTAACATCCTTGGGGTGCAAATCCTCATCAGTCTACTCTTTTAGGAAGCTCTGAATGTTCTGAAGTAGAGAACAGACTCAGAAGGCTCCTTAGGGTAAAAGAGAAGATGGGGGCAGATGGTATACAGCCCTTTGCCATTGTCCCACTTGCTCACATGTGTGCTGCTAAGCATGTGATTGTGTGTTGTCTCAAACTAACTTGTGCTTAGGCACACTCAAGAGAAAAAGAGTTGGAATCTGGGTTGTGTTTTTTGTGTTCAGACCTCTTTTCCCCTCCTGCTGCTGGGTTTATAAGTAAAAAGAATGGGACTTATCTCAGCTGTTTGCAACGTTTTGAATTTACACTTTACATTAGTTATTTTATGTTTCTTTTAATTGGATTGTGGCATTTACTTCTGTTTTTGTGCTAGACTAATATTGTACAAAGTAATGACGGTAGTTCTTTTTTTGTGTTGGTTAGCTGCAGGTTCTTTTAAAAATTCATACTACTTAAGCTAAATCAACCAGTCAATAAAGATGCATTTGAAAATCACAGGATTGGCCCAAAATGTGATTGACTGTAGTATTTATCACCATGTGTGCTTGTAAATAAAGAGCCTAACCAGGGCTGCTTTGTCAGAACTTCTTGCTGCTATGTTTTTGTAGAACTCTAGATTTCTTCTATCCTGTCTGTAAGTCAGACCTCTCTTTTTTTTTTTTCTTTTTTGTTATATTGTCACATGCACACACTTGTCTGTTTCTTGCCATGCCACTCATGTAAACTTTATTTACAGGTAGACCAAGTAAGAAGGTCCTAAGGAATATAGTGGGTGTGCAGAGACATTCTCTGCCATTTTTAGGCCCTGTGCAGTCCTAGCTAGCTGGTGGGCCCCGAGGGCACAACCAGCTTGAGCTACCGTGCCTACCCTCAGGGTTCCCCAACCCACCCAGGATTCCAAGTCAGCCCCACAGCCACTAACATCTTCAGCTACAAGGTTGCAGCAGAGCCAGACTCCAGCTTTCCACAGCCCTGCCCAGCCATACGTGCCCCATGAGCTGGGCACATCCATGGCCCAGCGTGGCCCCGGCCCATCACCATCCTTTTGATCTTGTTTAGCTGTCACTCAATCTGGTCCTGAGCCTTGCCTGTGGACAGGCTTCCCGTCTTCATCCTGGGCCTGCCTCATCACTGTGATGAGACTTATGGACTGGGCTGGTGATGGGGCCTAGCCGTTACTCTGGGCTTGCCCTGCATCTGCAGTGCAGTGCTGTAGGACAGATTTTGCCCTGAGCTGGCAACGTGGACCTCTCCTGCCTCCCTGTCCTTCAGGGTACCACTGTTTCTTACTGCCCTGTAATGGCTCAGGATTGAGGTGAGGCTCCGGGCTGTGGGCAGAGGGTATGGGGGAGCCTCAGGTGGGTAGCTTTGCAGCTGGCGGCATGAGCCCAGTCTTCTCTAAGAGTATGTTCTTCTTTTCAGGAAAATCAGCTATAAGGAAATCTGGGATTCACTGAGAGGTAGACCGGCAATGACAGCAAATCTAGGTTTCTTTTCACAGAATCCTGGTGTCACAGAACAGCCAAGGTTGTTAGAGACCTCTGGGAGTTGTTTGATCCAAACTCAAAGCAGGGACACCTAGAGCTGTCTGCCCAGGACCATGACCAGATGGTGTCTGAATATTTCCAAAGAGAGAGACTACACAACCTCTCTGGACATATTCTTATGGATATTTGTGTGCTAAGAGGCAAACAGCCCTGCTGGAAGTGAGTAAGCCCAGCAGGTACTGTTTTCCATTAGCATAGCCACTCCAGATTGGTCACATGTAGCACACAGGATAATGGTGAGAGGCACATAAGCTTCCTCCATCTCACCCATCCCCCCCCAGCAACAAGGCCAGGCTAAGCCAGGCTCTAAGTATGGCTTTCCAGCTATGGTGTCACCTGTGAGTTTGTGCAGGTGCCACTGGCCAAGAGAGTCAATGTGCTTGTTGCAGGTTAACCTCAATAGACAGCTAAACACCAAACAAGTTCTCCTTCATTTGTCCACCACCATCACCCCTGGTGGGACAGAGGAAGAGTAAAAAGAAGTAGAACTTGAGATCGAAGTTGAGATAAAAATTATTAAATAAGAAGTAGAAGAAGAGAGAAAACAAATCACTCACCACTTACCATAGATGGACACACCTGGTATGCTCCCAAGCAGAAGATTAACTGCCTGAAAGTCCCTCTTCTTTCTTTTTATTACTAAGCATGGTGTTATGTGGTATGAAATATCTCTTTGGTTAGTTCACATTGTCTGCCTGGCTGTGTCCCTTCCCAGCCCTCTCAAATCTATTCACTTGAGGGAGAGACAGACTTGACACTGCAAACATTCTTTAGCACTAGCTAAAATACTGTATTATCAGCATTGTTTTGGTAATCTAAAATGCAGCACCATACAAACTGCTGTGATAAAAATTAGCTCCATCCTAATCAGACCCATACAGTGCTGTACCCATGCTGACAAGGAGTGACCTTCACCTGTTGCCTTGCAGTCCATTGCTTCTGGAGGCTACACCTGGACAAGAAAGTTGCTTTAACCACTGAAGTCAAAGTTTGTAACACAAACTCACAGGATAAAACCTGGCATGTCTAGTAGTATCTTTCCTTCCCCATTGAGTACAAGGTACAGCCACTGTGTGCTTTTGTTGCTTACACTGAAATCTAACAGAGGCATTAATTCATCCTGCACCATGTTAACTCAGAGCCTGACCACGGCAGCAGTTTCTGTGTTCATATTCTCCATCAGGACTAAAACAAATCCCCCTGTATGACAGAATGGTGTTGTGACTCCAGCTATACAGGGCCAGAAATCTGCTCAAAGCTTATACAGCCATCTGAAATCATTCGAAATAGATGCTGTTTTCTGCCTTGATTTTTAGCTTCAAGTATAGTGCACATTTTGTTTTGTAGGTTCTGATATTCTCTGCTTGCTCAAGTAGAAAACCGATATGGAGTTATATCTGACCAACCAGCCCACTCCTGCTCCCCCTCTCCCCTTTCCTGGGAAAATGGTGCACCAGTGATATTTGTATGCCTTGTACCTGCCATGCTGCTTGCAAGTTTGTGTCAGTGCCATTGCTGAGAGAAATAGCACATTTGCTGGATGTGATTTGCCTGTTTCATATGTGAATTGTTAGCCCGTGCTCAAAGATTGCCACTTCTATTCTCCTGTGTTGTACCAATAAGGTGATAAAAACTGGATTGGAGCAAGGCCTGGTGTAAAGTAAAAACTCAGTTGACAGAGGCCAAGTAATTAGTATGCTGCCTTGGTCACTGTCACTACAGTTGGGATCCTCTCTCCTGATGCTTCCATTTGAAGAAAACCTTCTCCTGGAACAGAGGAGATCAGAGAATATCTAAGGATGGCTTGGAGCATTTGGGCGTCACAACATCACCGTGAAGGAGATCTGGGCTAACATAACAGATCCCAAATTATATTATTTTCACTCCCATAAAATAGTCATGTGCAAGACAAAGGAAACACTGATTAAAACAAAAATAAAACTACCAGAAGGAGACTCTTCAACTCATTCCTAACACTCAACCTCTGAAAAATTCACCCCCAGGATGAGTCACGGAGTGTGACTAGTGAGCTCACTGCTGCTGAGGGTGACTGACCATGAACAGCAGCTGCCCCAGCCTGTGCTGCCAGTCTTCAGGAGGATGTTGCAAGTGCTCTGTTATTTTTGTTAATAGAAGCCAATATGAATCCCAAAACTGCTTTTGTCTGGGGATAGTACTGTTACAGGAATTAGGCAATATTCTCCCAAAAGAGCTGGATATTGCAGCATCTTTTTCATAGAATCATAGAAAGGTTTAGGTTGGAAGGGACCTTAAATATCATTCGGTTCCAAGCCTCCTGTCGTAAGTGAGGTTGCCAGCTACTAGATGAGGATATCCAGGGCCCCAGCCAACCTGGCCTTGAACACCTTCAGGGAGGGGGCTTCCACAGCTTCTCTGGGCAGTTTGTTCCAGTGCCTCACCACCCTCTGAGTATTCTTTTCCATTTCTTTTCCTAACATCTAAACATAAATTTTTCCTCCTTTAGTTTAAAGCCATTCCCCCTTGTCCGTTCACTTTTAGATCATGTAAAAAGTTAGTCCCCCTCCTGCTTATAAGCTCCCTTCAAGTATTGGAAGGCCTCCCTTGAGCCTCTTCCAAGCTGAACAAGCTCAGTTCCCTCAACCTGTCTTTGTAGGGGAGGTGCTTCAAACCTCTGATCATCTTTGTGTCCTTCCTCTGGACCTTCTCAACAACTCCATGTCTTTTTTGTGCTGGGAGCCCCAGACCAGGATGCAGTACTCCAAATGAGGCCTCACGAGGGCAGAGTGGAGGGGAACAGTCACCTCCCTGCTGATGACTCTTCTTTTGATGCAGCCCAGGATATTGTTGGCCTCCCAGGCTGCAAGTGCACACTGCTGGCTTGTGTCCAGCTTTTTGTCAACCAGGGTCCCTAAGTCCTTCTCCGCAGGGCTGCTTTCAGGGAGTTCTTCTCCCATTCAGTACACATATCTAGGATTGCCCTAACCCAAGTGCAACACCTTGCACTTGGCCTTGTTGAACCTCATTATATTCACATGGGCCCACCTTGTTTATCAAGTTTATCAAGGTCTCTCTGGATGGCATCTCTACCTTCTGCCATATCAACTGCACCACTTGGTTTGCTGAGTGGTGTACGTGATCCCACTGTCTATGACATTGATAAAGACGATGAAGAGCACTGGTCCCCAGACTGACCCCTGGGGTACACTACTTGTGACCAGCCTCCACCTGGGCATAGATCCATTAACCCCAACCCTCTGGCTGTGATCTTGCAACAAACTCTTTATTCACCACCCTTCGAATTCATATTTCTCCAATTTAGAGAGAAGGATGCGGTGCATGTTAAAGGCCTTGCACAAGTCCAGGTAGATGACATCAGATGCCCTTTGTCCACTGAAGCTGTCATTCCCTCATAAAAGCCCACCAGATTGGTCAGGAATGGTCTGCTGTTGATGAAACCCTGCCAGCTGTTTTGGATCACCCTCTCATCTTGCATGTGCCTTAATAGCTCTTCCATGATGAAGAGAAGTTCTGTATGGTAGTCTTAGTCATTTCAAAAATACTGATATATTCAGCCCCACAACAGCCCTTTTTGTCTCCAACCTGCAGTTGAGGAAACAGGCACAGAGATGTGAACTGTCTTGCCTTAAGGCCACAAAACAAATTGGCAGCAGAGACAAAAATAAAATAAAAATAAAAAGCCTCATCTCCCTGAACTCTAGCACCTCTAGTAACAGGATTATACTCACTAGACAGAAAATTTGAAATGTAGATCATATATATCGCTATGATCTTTCATTAATGAAAGAAACTCCTTATTATATTTGGGAACGCAGCCTCATAATGTTTTGGTATTCTGCCATTTGCAGACTGGAAAAGCTCTGATTTCTTTGCCAGAACCAGCAACAAAGAGTTAGCTCCCATTCAGATATACTGCCAAGTAAATACTGCTGAATTGTCTTTGAGCAACAGTTCTGTTCAAAAATCTTCTATTCATTTATCAGTGCCTTCTTTCTCTGGAACAAAAGCAAACAGATAAACAAACAACAATAAAAAAGCAAAGACACCACCACCAAATCACAGCACAAGCCTGCAAAAAAAAAAAAAAAAAAAAGTATATTTTCTTCTTGTTATTTGCATTTTGTTGCATTTTGTCATCTGCTCTTCTATTATGAAGATGTTTCATAAAATTTTTGCAAAAGCATTTTAATTATTTAGAAGCCTCTCAACAAGTACAGAACAAAAGACAAAGTGAGCAAGCATAGCCCTGTGTAAGTGAAATAGAAGCCTCCCAGCTATTCTGGTTTTCAGGCAATTGTTATAAGTACACATTTTCTTTTTCAGATTCTTGTTTCAGTCAAGTAACTCAAATATTCACTGTTTATGTAAGATATTTATCTGTCTGCCTGATGGGGTGTAGGAGTTGCGAATCTCCAAAGTGTAGAAGAGACATTAAAAAGTCATCCTACCAGACAGATTTAGTCATGTTAATGCTGGACCTAACACGGTAGGATAAACAGCCATGAAGTTCAGAAGCTGTAGCCAAAACTTGACTCTTAGGGGATTTATACTATAAAGGACCATAGCTTTATCCTTTCAGCTGGATTTCACAAGAACTCTATTGGTCAAGACTACTGAAGACATGGATCAACTTAATACCGCCTTCTGACATGCAGACTAGGCCTTCCTTTTGTCCACCCCTGCATGCTGACGATTGTACTCACTTATCATACAGGTATAGGGAAAACGAGTGTGAGGCTGTTTGAGACTAATGTGTCAGTCACAGATGCATCTTTCTGCTGTTGGAATTCTGTTCTGGAGCGTGTGCTGGAGAATCTGGATTGGCATCATCAATTTTTTCTCATTCAGTTCATAAAGAGAATTGTACCCTCTCATAAGGCAGCTAGATGCGCAGCTGTTTGTCTCTGCAGACATTTCTGAAGGTATATGTATGCTACATGTGATGCTGTGTATGTTAACAACAGTGACATAACAAAAGATATTCTTCAAATGTTATGTATTTATTTCATGCAGTCTTTTGACCTTAACACCATTAAAGACTACTAGAGGATCATTATGGTCCTTTTCAACCCAGGTCATTCTATGATTCTGTGATCCTCTTTGTTTCCCTGGAATTAAGGGTAAAAAAATGTGGGTTTGCTCCTTTCCAACCCACTTTTCGTTTTGTAAATGCCCATCTTCTCGTCAGCTTCTTCCAGGAAGAAGGCAACACTTCACCAATAACTAATAAACTCCCTAGGGGCAGCAAGAATCAATGAGCCTCTAAATGGTAGTTCCCTAAATTAAAGGAGTATTAAAGGAGACATAAAGGATTTACAGTAGAAGAAAATACTGGATGATTGATCCTGTGTTCACTGACACTGATGAATAGCTTAATGTTTGGTTTCTATAGAGCAATCTATGCATTAGAAAGCAGAGACAAGGTTCTGGCACATGGAAAATAAAGATGAGGTGATTGCTGGTAACCAACATGGCTTCACCAAGGACAAATCATGCCTGACAAACTTGGTGGCCCTTTCTGATGGATGATTATCAGTGGATAAAGGAAGAGCAACTGATGTCGCCTACCTGGACTTGTGCAGAGCGTTTGACACTGTCCTGCATGACATCTTTGTTATCAAATTGGAGAAAAATGGATTTGATGAACTCAGAGAGTTGCAGTCAACGGCTCAATATCCAAGTGGAGACTGGTGATGAGTGGCGTTCCTCAGGGATCACTGCTGGGACCAGTGCTATTTAACATCTTTGTAGGTGACATGGACAGTGGGATCGAGTGCACCCTCAGAAAGTTTGCAGATGACACCAAGCTGAGTGGTGCAGTTGACGTGCTAGAGAGAAGGGATGCCACCCAGAGGGACCTGGACAGGCTTGAGAGGTGGGCCCATGCCAACCTCATGAAATTCAACAGGGCCAAGTGCAAGGTGTTGCACTTGGGTTGGGGCAGCCTAAGCACAAATACAGGCTAGGCAAAGAGTGGCTTAAGAGCAGCCCCTGAGGAGATTGATTTGGAGGTGTTGGTTGATGAAAGACTCAACATGAGCCAGTAATGTGTGCTTACAGCCCAGAACGCCAATCATATCCATAGTTGCATCAAGAGAAGCATGGCCAACAGGTCAGGGGAGGTGGTTCTGCCCCTTCATTCTGCTCTCATGAGATCCCAACCGGAGTACTGTGTCCATTTCTAGGGCCCCCATCACAAGAAGGACATCAAGCTGTTGAAGTGTGTCCAGAGGAGGGCCATGAAGATGATCAGAGGACTGGAGGACTACCCCTATGAGGACAGGCACAGAGAGTTTGGGCTTTTCAGCCTAGAGAAGAAAAGTTCTTGGGGGACCTTATAGCAGCTTTCCAGTACCTGAAGGGGGTCAACAGGCAAGCTGGAGAGGGACTTTTCAGAAGGGCATGTAGCAACAGGTCAAGGGAAAATGGCTTTAAACTGAAAGAGGACAGATTTAGACTAGATATTAGGAAGACATTCTTTACTGTGAGGGTGGTGAGACACTGGAACAGGTTGCCCAGTGAGGTTGTGGATGCCCTCTCCCTGGAAGCATTCAAGGCCAGGCTGGATGGGGCTTTGAGCAACCTGGTCTAGTGTGAGGTGTCCCTGCCTATAGCAGGGTAGTTGGAACTAAATAAGTCCCTTCTAATCCAAACCATTCCACGATTCTACAGTTCTATAGGCTACATTCATGGCAGTGAAGTTGGCAGAGTTGCACAGAGGGAAGTGCAGTGATGCCTTGTCTGCAAACACCAGCTTATCACGTCTCTCCTTGTACAGCAGCAGAAGTAACTTGACGAAAAGCAGATTTCCTTTGTGCTAAAGACTGTTCTACATAACTGTTGTCTTCTTGGTGACTATAATACATTTTTAACCTATTAAAAAACATTTATGTCAAAATACCTGAGAATCCCTTCTGCCAAACCTGTGCATTGTTACAAAGTATTATTCAATTTACCTTTTGTACAAAGAGATACTAATTGATTCCATAATGACTAATTTTATTATAATTTGCAAACAAAACCAGAACAACAGATTTAATTAACTGGTCTGGCCCACGTGTGTCAAAGATTTGAAGACACCCAAAAATACACCAGTCAAGAAGTAATGAAAAATTAAGGGAATGATTTTACCCTTCTGCTGACACAGATGAAAAAAAAAAAAAAAAGGAAATTCTAAATTCATTAAAAACAAACAAACAAACAAACAGCATAGACGTCTGAAGAAATGTTATGTTTAATTAGAAGCTAATTTCAAATAAATTATTTACTGTAAGTTAATTACTGTTCACAAGCGACATTTTAACGGTTCTAAAGTGCTTAGAACTGTGAGGTTTGGCAGAACAGTTCTCATTCACATCTGCTCCTGTAAGAGGTTAGTAAGCCACGGTTACTTTATGCATATAATATTTTCTTCTTCTTTCCAAAATAGCAGGAAAAAATAACACCTACTCCCAGAAGTCCTCAGCTGAAATTCATTTTGAAGATTTGACTCCAAACTATAACTGAGTATTGGAATAAGTGGCTGTTTCACCCTTCTGATACCCAAAGTGCTGTAAAAATTAAAGTTTTCTTTTTTCTAAACAGACAAAATCTGTTTCTATCCAAAGCTCAGTAGAAAAAAAATCATTTTTTTCTTGATAGGAGTCAAAAAGAACCCTAGAAAGATCTGTGGTGGTAGTGTGAAAGTCCCCAACACAAATACTACAGCCTATGGTTGGTTTTCTTGTCCCACTTGGTGGGCTGCAAGGGAGTTGAATCTTTTTACTTGCCCTGAGTGAGGGATTTCTGTGGTCAGCAGTGCTGTGCAGCGGTCGTGACTCAGCCACTGTGATGACCCAGGGAATGTAACAAGATTAAACAATCACACAATTTATTCAATATACTATCCTCAATGTCCTACAACAATGAAAGATACAAGAAACCACAAATTGGGCAAATCTAAGAACAGTAAAAAACATGTGAAACAGCAATAAAACCATGCAAAAAAAGTAATACAATCACGTGAAGTAGCAAAACCAGGCAAATTCAGTGACAGTGAAAGTCATACAAGGCTTGGTGTATCTGCTTGGTACAAAAGATTGATTGATTGATTGATTGATAGGAAAATAAAGAAAAAGAGAAAGAGGTAAATAGATATATATGTGTTTACCGCCTAGGGATCCAGTGATGGAGTCTTCAGTTCTTTGATCCCAAGGTGAAAGGTTGATGTGGGGCCTCTCCCAGTAGGTGCTTTTATAGAGCCAGCGGCTCTGGGTTCTTAAGGGGTGGTGCTGTTGTTCACACATGTGCTGCTTAGGTCCAAGAACTTTCCTGAAATGGGTAGGAAGAATTTTTTGAGGTCTCAGGTGGTAAACCAGGTGGAGCACCCCATAAGGTGCTTGACCTTTATCTGACCTTGTCTCCGTGTGTGCTCTGTTTTGGAGATGTAAGGATATGTAACCAGGCCACAGCCTTCAATAAGACCCTCTAACCACAACCCCACCACAGAGCCTGGGTTTTGAGACAAGACCTTACAGGTTTCATATGTATGTTGTTCAACAACTACTTGTCAATGGTGCCAAATTCCATTCATTCTTCATTTCCCACTTCAAACATCATTATACATATCAGGCTAAAAACTGCTAGTGAGAGGCGATTAATACTGGATTTTAGACTGGGTAGATCCCAGCTGAGGACAGCCAGCCTGAAAGAATATAAAGCAAGGCTGATAGCTCTGCTTTTGTGCTGTCTGTGAACCCAGCTAGGAAACAGTGCAAGATTTAGAAAGGAGTCTGGGATCTAGGTAGAAAAAATGTGATGTGATTGAACTGGTATTTCATGACAGGACTTATAGGCTAGCAAAGCATTAGATATGAACCATTTCATAGAAATATAGAAACACAGAATGGCTTGGGTTGGAAGAGACCTCAAGGATCTTCAAGTTCCAACCTCCCTGCTGCAGGCAGGGTTGTCAACTGTCAGATCAAGTACTAGATCAGGTTGCCCAAAGCCCCATCCAACCTTGCCTTGAACTCCTCCAGGGACATGGTATCCACAACCTCTTTGGGCAACGTTCCAGCACCTCACCACCCTCTCTGTGAAAAACTTCCCCCTGCAATCTAATCTAATTTTTCTCTCATTTAGTTTAAAACCATTCCTCCTTGTCCTATCACTTTCTACCCATGTAAAAAGTTGATTTCCCTCCTGTTTACAATCTCCCTTTAAATACTGGAAGGCTGTAATGAGGTCTACTCTGAGCCTTCTCCTCTTCAGACTGAACAAGCCCAGATGCTTCAGTCTGCCTTCATAGGAGTGCTGCTCTAGCCCTCTGATCGTCTTCATGGCCCTCTCCAAAATCTCAACATCTTTACTGAGCTGGGGGCCCCAGACCTGGATGCAGTACTTCAGATGGGGCTTCATGAGGGCAGAGTAGAGAGGGACAATCACCTCCCTCTCCCTGCTGGTCACCCCTCTTCTAATGGAGTCCAGGACAGTGTTGGCTTCCAGGCTGCGAGTGCACACTGCTGGCTCATGATAAGGTTTTCATATACCAGGACCCGTAAATTCTTCTCAGCAGGGCTACTCTCAAAGAGTTCTTCTCCTAGTCTGTATACATATCCAGGATTATCTAGACTCAGGTGCAAAACCTTGCACTTTGCTTTGTTGAATTTCATTAGGTTCACACAGACCCACCTTTCAAATTTATCAGGGTCCCACTGGGTATCATCCCTTTCTTCTGCTGTATCCACTGCAACATTCAGCTTGGTGTCACCAGGAAACTTGCTGAGGGTGCACTCGATCTCATCATGGATATTATCAATAAAGATTTTGAAGAGTACCATTCCCAAGACAGACCCCTGGGGAACACTGCTCATCATCGACTACACCTATATATAGGAACATAGAGCCATTGACCACAACTCCTCTGGCTGCAGCCTTCCAACCAATTCTTTATCCGCCAGATAGTCCACCCTTCAAATCCATATCTCTCCAATTTAGAGATAAGGATGTGGTGGGGGACCATGTCAAAGGCCTTGCAGAAGTCCAGGTAGATGACATCAGTTGCCTTTTCTTTGTCCATTGATGCCAGCACTCCATCACAGAAGGCCACTAGATTGGTCAGGCATGAACTTCCCTTGGTGAAGGTGTGCTGCCTGTCTCAGATCACCAGCTTGTCCTTTGTGTGCCTTAACATGTCTTCCAGGATGATCTGTTCCATGATCTTCCCAGGCATAGAGGTGAGGCTCACAGAAAAGTAAGGCAGCTACATTTAATATTTTCCAGAGCTGTAGTTGCTGCTGTAGTTGGTACTGCATAGTTCATCCCATTATTGCTTTATAGCCCTGGAAATAGGGTAAAGAGGGTAAGCATTGGCACAAGGAAAAATTTATGGCCATTGTATTGGTAGCTTCGGAAGGCAGAATGAAGACAAAGGAAGGACATAAGGGGAAGGACAGGGCCATATCCATAATAGTGTCCTAATGTCTCATAATGCTGTTGTAACAGCCTTTGTGTGCCCAAGCCTTGAGACAGACATCCTTGACATTTCAGCATTCCACCAGTGGAGATTGCACTTCCACAGTGTTGGTGTATGTGGGCCTTGGACTTTGGAGATGTTTCTAGATTCCTTGTCACTCAAAAGTAGAACACTTAAAAAAAGTTGCAGGCATCCTGAAACAAAGATTTCTTTTTTAAACATTCTTTTTCTGAAGTACAGAACTATAGTTATTTTTCCTAACATATTCACTTAATTCTTTAACAAATGGCTAAGGTCTTGTGATGCATTGCACTTTCTGATAGCCTGTGTATCTTCATTTGCTACATAAAGCCTGTCAACGCTAAGATTGGTGGTGTTGCAAGCCATACTCTCATCCTTGAGATTCAGCCTTGGAAGGTAGGATAACTGTATAGCAGTGCCCTGCATATCATCACTGACAGTGTGATGAACCTCACATTTCTGCTGTGGCACTCCACTTACATTTCTCTCTGCTTACAGCTCACAGAGGATACTCCAAAATACACAGTGTTGACTTCTTTACAGAGTAGAAGAAATGCTAGCAGCTTTCTGAAAATCCTGCAGGGAAACAAACCTTATCTCATGCCTCATTTTTGGTGAGTAGATCCCAGGAAAAGGGTGAAGAGTAGTGAGTCCAGGCCAGAGACCTGCTTCACTCATTTAACTAATAATGCACAATTAAAATAAACCTCACTGTGTAAATTCTGCCTTGGGACTCTTCAACAACAGACTCACCTTGCAAGCCAATAGTCCTGTAAAGGATCACAGGAGCCATCCCTACAACATTCTCGTTTTGCAAAAGAGGAAGGACTCATTTGCCTTATGCATCTACCAAACACTAACCTAGATCCAACTCCCCAGCAGAACCACAGAGACCCACAATTCAAAATGTGAAACTAGGTTTGCTGCTGCTTTTACCAGCACTCCTGGATAGTAATGTTTTCAGGAAAGTGATTATGGGGTAAATAGGCCTCACTGAAATCAGTGCAAAAAAACCCTTACAAAAAACATACTTACAAAGCTATCTTTGTGAAAGTCTTATATACATAGTATCACAGCTTCAAAGAGTAGAAACAGCAATCCAAACTATATTTATGAAATAATTCATATTGTGATAATAGTAATGCTACAGTGTACCATGTATGCCCTTATTACTGAATTAAAAAAAAAAAAAGAGTTGAACATATGTTTAAGTGGATTATGTCTGAATTTCTTGGAGAATTATTTGCTTTATTATTAAACTGTGGATGGGAGCTGACTATGGAGAAATTTCTTAGAATGCATTATTCAGTTCTACAATAACATTGAATTAAGATTACTGAAAATGAAATTGTGCTAATATATTGTAGAATGAAGTTTAGGAGACAAACAAACCCGCGTTTTGATTTAAGGAGCTGCGCGTCAGATGCAATGATCGCTAACTTCCAGCGAGTGGCAGCTGAGTACGGTCTTTGAGTCAGGAACAGCCCCCTCGGTATCACTGAAGGTCAGAAATGGGCAACCTATGCTGCAAGGAGAACCTCTAGTCAGTATATTCAGGTACACTCACGCCGTGACTGTGCTGGCAGGACCGGACAGCAGGACAGTCAGCCACATGTCTTGCTGCTGGCAGGTACAAGACAAACACTGATCAATGTCATTTCTACAATAGCAAGCCACAGGTGCCTGTAGGCTACAAACAGACCAGTCTGGTGTGCCTCAGCACGCATGTTCACACCATGCTAAGTCAGTACAGGGAGCAGACACCAGGCATCACAACTCCCTTATTTTCACAGGTGGTGCTTCATTTCAAGCCCCAGTGAAAATACCCTTCTGCAAACCATTGGTTTTCTTACCCATAGCTGAGAAGACAGATTTGGTGCTGGTTACATTATTTATGACTACAACCCTGACCTGCTTTCAGCTTGCTTGTCCTCCAGCCATCCTCCCCTGCACCATCATTACGAGCCCCAGCTGCAGAGCAGGATCCCAGCGCAGGTAAGGGCTTTGGGCAATGTGAGTTCACTTGCCAGTTTTACCTCTGAAGTTAAAGGCAGGCTTAGTTACGGATTACACAACAGATATTCTACACATGAATTACAGTGTGGTACCTGGCAAAAATAAACTGTAAGCTAAGGGATTCATTTTGTAATTTGATTTCTTCTGACTTCACAGACTTCCACAAAATATGGCTCTTTCAAACACTTTTATCATTAGCTTTCCCATGTAAAACAACTCACTGAGTAATCATTTTGCTGGATTATAAAAAATACCCTCCTGAACCCACGCAGCTTCTCTTCTGCTATTAATGGTGAGGGAATTCTTCTGATTCCTATTGGAGAGATCAGGATGTTGCAAAGGCCATTGCAGACAATTTCTTTATTCCTCTCAGAGATTGAAGTGAGTCTTTACTGCAATGAACATCTCCTGCACTTCCCCCATAAAAAAAAATCATGCTTTGAAGAGATTATTCAACACAACATGTGAGTTCTCTATGTGACACATTGACCTGGTTGTCTTGGAGTTGCACAGTGCAGCCGGTAAATGAAAAACACGAGACACTGCAAGAACAAAAGCAATTGAACTATGATCTAAATCATGGGCATCCAAACTTTGGCTTGCCTGAGCTGAACTGAGTGAAGAGAAATTGTCCTGGACAGCATATAAAATATATAATATAGCTAATGTGTATAGGGAACAAAATGTATTTTGTTATTCTCGTCAGAGAGTTTTGATCTAATCGTGCCCTTCCTGTGCTTCAGCCTTGAAAAAACTTGTTCACAAATGCATGTACTGCCAAAAACAACTGCTGACAAAAATAAGGCATTATTGTAAAGTGAGGGATATTTTTCTCTGGCAAATAGATCTTGTAAGAGACGTGACGAATCTTTTTGAGTTGAATACCTGATTACAACTCTATACATTCCATTTGAACATTTGCAGGTAATGTAGTTATGCTGACTGAAAGTGGAGTCGCAAATATACCAAAATTTAGATAAGTTTTTTTGCAATTTTGGAAGTTATTTTCAAATTCCTTTAACAAAACGAAAAGCACGGCTGCTTATTTTTCGCTGTTCACAGGGCTGCATTTAGCCAGTGTATCAAAATGCACAAAATTATTTGCCATAGCCTGAGCTTGCCGTAATTCAAGTTTCCTTTTGAACCGTTAGGGTTTGAAACATAGCACAGGTAAGTTTATTTTCACCTTGAAGCTGCACGTTTAACTCATTTAAAGCAGCGCTCAAATCCATCAGAGATGCTAAATCTGTGAGCCATTTTTAATCTCCATGTTCTGGTACAAGTTTTCCTTCTGATTCCAGAAATGATTTGATTTCGTTTTGCAAATCTGAAAGTCTTGTTAGCATTTTACCCCAACTCAGCCACCTTCCTTCAGAAAAGCAAAAGATGTCCCCATAATCAGCATCCGTACTTTGAAGGAACTCCTGGAACTGGAACTGATTCAATCCTTTGGCCATCATGAAATTCACAGCTTTAGTGACGATTTTCATGACTTTATTGATTTTTAAAGCTCTGCAGGTAAATTTTCTTGATGAACGATGCAGCAGTATTTCGCCAAACGTGACGGCAGTTGCATCGCCTTCCAATAACTTTTGTAAGTCCCCCTTTTTTAGCAGTTGTCAGCGGGACACCATCAGTGTCTGCACCAGATATGTTGGCAAAGGTTAAAGAAAACTGCTTGAATGGAATTTTTACTGCTTCGTACGAATCAAGAGATTTAGTTGTATCTTTTAATGGCACCAAAGAAATAATTTCTTCAGTGACATTATATTTGTTATCAGTACCTCTCTTGAAAACGGCAAGCTGAGCCGTGTCTGTAGCATCAGTACTTTCACGTGTCACCAAAGCATGATTTGAAATTACCAGCTTCACTCTCCAGATTTCTTTTAATCGAGTTTCCTATTTCTTCAGTAGGCTGACTGGCTATAGTCCAGTGAGACAAACTGATTTTAGAAAAATCTGCTTTCTTATAAAGACACATTATATCTGCCATGCTTTTCATACGTTGCTTAATAAACTCATCGTCAGTAAATGGTTTTGATCTTTTTGCATTCAGATTCGCTACCACTTAACTGGCTTTTACAATAGAGTCCACTTGAGTTGTAAATTGTTAAAAAAGTTTTTGTTGAGATGATAGACTTTTTCAGTTCCACTATTTTGTCTTTATTCCTTGGTATTCATCAAATGTAGCAGCACGTGTCTGCACATTATCTTTTAAAATAGTAATCTTTGAAAACTGACACAATTTCCTTACAAATTAATCATATTGCCATGATGTTTGTCTTGAAAATGAAATATTAAACTGTCTGTTTTTCTTCAAGCACTCTTCCTTCATCCACAATTTTTCTTTTTTGGGGGGGATCTTTATTTTTTTTTGAGACAACATAATTTAGGTTGAAATATGAGTATCAGCAATCACTGCATTGTACTCACCAAGTGGCACAAGCACATGCCACGGGTAATACGCTTGGGCTTCAATTCAACTGTATGTGTGGCAGATGCAAGGAGCCAGCACTGCCCTGACCTTGTTACAGCCCAGGCAGTGCCCAGTGTACACCGATGTTTGGATGTTGCTGAGGGATGGATGTGTGCCCAGGCTACACCATGCTGCTTGGTGGGGCAGAGCTGCTGTCAAGATAGTGCAAGGCGGGGGGCAGATTCTGTAATGGCTATAATAGGCCACATGTAGGCTGCAGGCTGCAGGTTGGACACACCTGGTCTAAACTAATGTTAGTCAAGGAAAAACTGTTGAAAAACCTCCTCCTGACAATTATTTTTTTAGTGTAAGTGGCTGCCACTCCTGAACGCTACAGTAACAAACAAAAAACCACCAGAACACCCAGTAGCCAGTAATTAATGTGCCTTTTTGATATTACTTTGTCACATGACAGCAGCTCTGGTGTGGTGAAGCTGCTCTCGCAGTAGGACTAAACTATCCCAGCACTGGCTTCCTTGTGCTCCAGCTGACAAAAAAAGACTGTCCAAGACCAAGTGGTCCATTTTCTTTCTCAGCAATGATAGTTTATCAGATTTGCAAATCAGTATGACAAATACTGATGTTGCAAATTAGAGAGGAAAAGCTCAGGTGCAAAGTCCATTCCAACAGTTTTGCAAGTTGTGGCTCCTCTGTTTCACACTAAGTCAGCGTAGCAGACTGAATTAAGCAGATAACTCTGCTGTCTTAGGGAAAATTGCAGTGTAATACTAAAGAGGCAACATTTTCTATGGAAACAAGATGTTTCAATTGAACAAATAAAACAAAGACTTCCCCACAAAACAACTGTGAAAAATTTTCACCAAGCCCTCAGTGGTTTCAGTAAGGAGAAATTCATACATGAATGTATGCTGATCCTAAAAGTTTATAAAGCCATGCATGAATGGAAACTGCCATGTGAAAAAAAAAGTCTATATTCATTACCATGAAGTGTAGTTGAACTTGGGCATCTCCATGAGTTTGATTCCTTTATGCCACCAGAAAAGTCGACCTGATTTAGATTCAGTCGCTTCCAAACCTGTATTCACTGATCTGGGGAAAAGGCAGTCAAAGTAATGTAAGGATGCTCACACTGGGAATTAAGCCATTTCAATGAAATGAAATTCATTTTAAATGTTATTAAATAGCAGGGAAAACATGACGTTTTTCTGTCTCAAACTTTGAGACAGTTTGATCTCAAGTAAAACTGAAGCATTTATTTTCCTAGAGGTTATAATGTGCTCGGAATACTGATTTCCCATGGTTACCCTTAATCAAAGCTGTGAAAATAGAAACAAAACACAAGGATTCATGTAAGCCTGAACAATGCTTTTAGGGATGTAACACAATACATTACCGAGAACAGTAAAGCATTTGTCACATTTGAGGCCGGTGAGCCTCACCTCTGTGCCTGGGAAGATCATGGAGCAGTTCCTCCTGGTTACCATGTTAAGACACATATGAGACGAAGAGGTGATCCAAGACAGCCAGAATGGTTTCACCAAGGGCAAACCTTGCCTGACCAATCTGTGTGGTTTTCTGTGATGGAGTGACAGCATTGGTGGATGGGGGAAGGGTGATGGATGTCATCTACCTGGACTTCTGCAAAGCCTTTGACATGGTCCCTCACCACATCCTAAGACGATCAGAGGTCTGGAGCACCTCTCCTATGAAGAAAGGTTGAGGGAACTGGGCTTCTTTAGCTTGGAGAAGAGAAGGTTCCAGGGAGACCTCACTGTGGCCTTCCAGTACTTGAAGGGAGCATATAAACAGGAGGGGGAATGACTGTTTACATGGGTTGATAGTGATAGGATAAGGGGGAATGGATTTAAACTAAGATGGGAGATTTAGGTTAGAAATTAGGAGGAAGCTTTTCACTTGGAGCGTGGTGACACACTGGAACAGGATGCCCAGAGAGGTTGTAGATGCCCCATCCCTGGAGGCATTCAAAGCCAGGGTGGATGTGGCTCTGGGCAGCCTGGTCTAGTGGTTGGTGGCCCTGCACACAGCAGGGGGGTTGAAAGTAGATGATCATTGTGGCCCTTTTCAACCCAGGCCATTCTATGATTCTATGATTCTATGATTTACCTCTCCATTTAACAAAGCTTCCAATGAACCACTGTGCATTAATCAGCGGGTCTGCAGCAGTACTGTGGATGCTGTTCAATGTTCTGAGATTTTATTATGTATCTGAAATGCACACAAATTTCCTTGGCAAGATCTGTGAGACTATCCCATTCTTGTGTGGGAGGTTTGAACCAAGCTAATGTTTTTTGTAATGAATATTTTATTCATGCACAGAAAAATGCTGATTGGTAATTGTAATTTATCCTATAATTACCAGGCAACCTTCAACCTATTTTTAAATGATAGATAGAGAAGACTATGTTAAACACACATGTTTTAAACATTTTGTAAAGATGCTTCAATTCTTCAGTTCCTCTGTCTAGAAAGCTAACTGAGCACTCTTTAATGGAGTTTGCAGTGTTCCAGTCTGTACTGGTGACATAAGCACATTATAAACTAAAATTATCTTTATTTCTGGGTGAAAACATAGTTTCTTAAAAAGCCTAAGTAGCAGAAACAACGATTCCATTCATGTATTTTGCATTTTAAAGAGAAAAATTCTTAACATTGTCTTTAGAAGAAGACTAATAAGTTTTGATGAAAAAAAGAACCTAATCTCCTTTTTACATCTATACTGAGGGTTGAAGACTTCGTTTAGGGTGAATGTTCCGGTTTAGAAGTGCCATTGATCAGCTTTTTCCATGTAGCCTTTTTTTTCATCTTTGCATTCTATATGTCAAACATGATCCAGTTTTGGTTTTGTAGGATGCTGCAAGCCTTTAGCTTCTTCTTAAAATATCAAGGCTTCAACTGCATGAAAGCTAAGAAATGTAACTGACAGTAATTAGTCTTTTATGTATTGCTATGTTCTTCTGCTTCGTACAAGGGTCATGCTAACTGCAGGGATACTGAGTGCATATTAGTTCTTCACATAGAACAATAAAACTATTCCTTTAAAGTGCATCTACTTTCTTTCTTACAAAAAAAAGAAAAAAAAGAAAAAAGAAAAAGCTCTATTGCTCGAAGTGACAAGTAATTAGATAAAAGATTTTTAAGGCACTGTAAAGTCAGAAAGAGGAAACAGAAGTCAGGTGAGAAACTGTTTCACAAACAGAATCTGCTTCCCCTGAAAAGAAGGCAAAAATGTTCAAGTGCCAGTTTTTGAAAAAAATTTGCATGCTCAGTAAAATGAATAACCAAATATTGTCAAATAAGCTTTGTGCAGCTTATATTGTAAAACATAAACACAGAACAAGCAAAAAATAAACAAAACATTTTTTGAATTAAAGAGACATACCTCTGCTCTATGGGAACACACATTTCCACTGGGTTTTCGGCTACTCAGATGTCCCAGGGCAAGTCTTAGTACAGGCACTACTAAATTTTCTGGAAAAGGCATTGGCAGAGCAAAAACCTATCCATAACACGAGCAACCAAATTATGTGCACTTACAAATGCTTACAAGCTTCTGACATGGTCCCTCACCACATCCATCTCTCTAAATTGGAGAGGCGTGGATTTGAAGGATGGACTGTTTGATGGATTAGAAATTGGACGCAGCCAAAGGGTTGTGATCAATGGTTCTGTGTCAGGGTGGAGGCTGGTCACAAGCGGTGTCCCACAGGGGTCAGTCCTGGGACCGGTGCTCTTCAATATCTTCATCAATGACATACACAATGGAATTGAGCGCACCCTCAGCAAGTTTGCGGATGACACCAAGCTGAGCGGTGCAGTCGATACGTTGGAAGGAAGGGAAGCCATCCAGAGGGACCTGGACAGGCTGGAGAAGTGGGCCCATGAAAACCTAATGAGATTCAACAAGGCCAAGTGCAAGGTGCTGCATTTGGGTTGGGACAATCCCAGGTATTTATACAAACTGGGGGAAGATCTCCTTGAGAGCAGCAGCCCTGCGGAGAAGGACTTGGGGGTCCTGGTGGAGAAGCTGGACATGAGCTAGCAGTGTGCACCTGCAGCCCAGAAGGCCAACTGTGTTCTGGGCTGCATTTAAAAAAGGGTGGCCAGCAGGGAGAGGGAGGTGATTGTCCCCCTCTACTCAGCTCTTGTGAGGCCCCATCTGGAGCACTGCGTCCAGGCCGGGGGCTCCCGGTACAGGAAGGACATGGAGCTCTTAGAGCGGGTCCAGAAGAGGGCCACTAAGATGATCAGAGGGCTGGAGCACCTCTCCTGTGAGGAAAGGTTGAGGGAACTGGGATTGTTCAGCTTGGAGAAGAGAAGGCTCCGGGGAGACCTCATTGTGGCCTTCCAATATTTGAAGGGAGCATATAGGGGGAATGGCTGTTTAGAAGAGTTGATTGTAATAGGACAAGGGGGAATGGCTTTAAACTGAGATGGGGAGATTTATTTTAGATATCAGGAGTAAGTTTTTCACTCAGAGGGTAGTGACGCACTGGAACAGGTTTCCCTGGGAGTTTGTGGATGCCCCATCCCTGGAGATGTTCAAGGCCAGGCTGGATGTGGCTCTGGGCAGCCTGGTCTAGTGGTTGGCAACCCTGCACATAGCAGGGGGGTTGAAACTAGGTGATCATTGTGGTTCTTTTCAACCCAGGCCATTCTATGATTCTATGATTCTATGATACATAAGTCACCAGTGCGGTCACCCTAGCCACTGAAATCTTTAGCAGAAACAAATCCACTGATCAATGCATGGAATATACATGGCTTAGAAGAATAATACATACAGAAAATTTCTCATATTAGCATTTTAAATTGAAACTTGAGTTCCCACCCAGCAACTCACTGAGCACAAATTCATATTCTCCATATGATTACCAAAGTATCTGTGATCCTTATATGTCAGACTTTGAACTAGCTGTGCTAACTGTGCTGTCCTAAAATTTAAGTACTTTAACCCAGTACGCAAAGAACCAATATACACACAGATGCAGGATATTTATTTCATTTCTATATAGAGGTGGATCCTAGGTGGTTCATCCACAAAACTAGAACACCTTCTCCATAATACAGGATTTCTTTTGTAGACCAAAACTGCAAAATTATTCATCTCTGATACACTGATAACATGAATGGTTAACTCCTCTTTTTCCATTGGAAATGCTGTCAGTTTCAATTTCTGTGATTAATGCTCAAGGTTAATGCCATTTGCAGCTAATATATTTCGTGCAACTCTTCTTCATACCAAGACAAGCACAATAGACATCTTCTTTCAGTAGGCTGGTTGACTTGTTTTCTTTAGACATCAGCTGCGTCTTCATCACAATATTCACAAAATGCTACATGCTGTCACACCTGTCATATGGTAGCTAAGAAGGTAATACCAAATGCCCTCAGTAATACCTAATGCCCTCAGTACAGAAGTTTTATACCAAAGTTGTCATCACAGAGATAAATATAGTCTACAGTCTACTCCCACACAATCACACAACACACACCACACACAACACTATGCATGTTTATTCTGATTATATGTTGTTTTATTGTAATTCAGCCTTCCCTCTTTGGTGTAATCCTACTATTTCCACACTGTTTTCACAATAGTTGTTACAACTATAACCAGATATCGTCCTCCCTTAAAAGAAAATATATATTTATTAACCCAACAATTTGCAACTCAAAAAAGAAGCACAAATGACCTGTTCTGCTCAAAGGAATGATTGATTAAGAATCATCCCTGAGAATTTTAGGTCAGTAAGAACTTTTCCCTGTGATAAGGATGGGACCATATTCCTTTTATCTTGGAGTATTATAATAGTATGCCCTCCCACAACTTCCTCCTTTGGTCTGACTGTTACACACAAGGCCTTGCTCAGGCAGATAATGAGCACAATACTAGTTACACTCAGAATCTTGCTAAGACAGATAACAAACACAAATCTTTCTCAAACTGTGTGCTGAAAGAACTGATGGCAGACACTTAGTTCAACAGCTGAGGGCCAGTTGAGCATGTGTCAAAAAATACAACTATGAGTCAATCGTCTTATCCCACAAATAGTGAGCAGCCCAAGAAAGCCTTGAACTCTCCTGCATGGCAGCTAGCTGCATGATAGGATCTCCTTTTGAGTAGGAACAGCTCTTGAGTTTACACCTGCTGTAAAGATCCCTTACACCCTGATGCCAAGAGACTCCTTGCTCATACAGAACCGCAGTAAGTGATTAATAGTTTATTTAAGCTTTGCTAGCTTTGTTAAGATTATATCTTAGATTGATAGTGCTCGTATAAGCTCTTAGACATAAACCTTTGACCAAGTTTGGGTCTAGCAGTAGATTCAGCCGCACCCAGGCTCTTTACCTCCATTGTTCAAGGTGTTAAGAAAGTAAAGGGCTGCACTCTGAACCTCGTGACACAACAGGAAGGTCTTCCGGATGAGCGTGGTTAACCCTTCCCTTTATGCAGTAAAGAATTAAGTGTACTTTGACATCTCTGTCACTGTAGTCTGCCATCTAAGTTGCTGTCTTATTTATGATTAAGCTTTGCTAAATCACTATATTATTTCAATAAACATACTGCTGCTTCTCCCTTACGACTGCAGCATAGTTTCCATTTGTGACAAGTATGCACTCCATCTCATCACTACCACAGAAAAAGCACACTCTATGTGGAGATGTGTCTCTTCAATTCAAAAATTTCTGTAGTCACAAATACGTAAGCATTTTATTTTGTTTAAAATATACAGTGCCTATTCTTTCACGCAAAGCTCTGGAGAGATCTCAGACATTTATTCAGCACTTAACAGGCAATAAAGCAAGTTAATCACATAGGTCTCTAGTGAATGTGTAAGTAATGGATAGTGTCATGGTTTTATGATATTTTGTTATCAGTATTCCACATCATAACATCATAACATCATGTAATGCACTGGGAGTTAAAGAGTTAATGCTCCAGTTCTGGGTACCTGTCCCAGAAGAGATGAAAAACTACATCTCCCAGGGGACTGTCTGCTGTTCTGCTACTGTTTTCTGCTCAGAGGGAAAAATAAAAACTGTTTGCAGATCATGAGACCTTTCTTTTTCATCTTCTGGCTCGTCTCTGTTGCGGGTGCCGTATCGCTTCAGCTTACTTAGAGTAAGGCCTTCGGCTCTCTCTCTCATTTTATTTGATTTATTATCTTCAATTCCAATTGTATGGTTTTATACTGTATTATATCATGTTATCATGCATTTTGATATCTTTTTTAGTAAATGAGTTTGTTTCTCCTCAGATCACTGTCGCTGTTTTGTTTTTAGGCCCATCTCCCTACCCTTTCCCCTTTTCCCTTTCCCAGGGCGTGGGTCTGTGGGTCCCCTCACCCCACCAGTCACGGAACTGGGCTGAACCAGCCTGTAAACCATTGACAGGACAGGAAACCATCCATTTCTGTTACCTACTCTGTCCACTTTTTCCAGTAAGATTGTGCCCAAGAGCGTATTCCTCAGGACACCTCCTCTTCTGAATACTCAAGTGATGCAGTTTCATGGGAAAGAAAAATGGATAGAGATTTCAAAAAACCTAAATTTCAAATTTCTCGTTATGTTTTCTATAGCTTCCTAAATCCATTTTGCTTCGAAATGACCACTATCAAAATGGTATCACCAGGGTGATTTAAAAGTACTGCTACTACCAGTTCATTATTTCAAGTGTGGAGGACAGATCTGAAAAATATACATAAACATCTCATTCTGAGTTGGCCAAGTGTCTTGAAAGGGCAATACAGAGACATCTCCTTTACTAATATGAGCAGGAGTCCTTCAAAGTACAGTATAGTCACTCACTAGACTGTCCATTGCAACACCAGTGACATCAGCATAGAGTTCAGGCACCACTAGCTCAGGAACCTGCAGTACTCTCTGGTCATTGCTGGTCTTAATAGCTGTTTGTAGGCTCTGGATCAGGTCTGATGGAGAAGGCCTGTCAGTTGCATTCCACTGCCAACAGGACTTCATGATGCTGTACCTGTAAGATGAAGAAGTAGAGAGGAGCTGGGAACGATAAATACCAACAAAAAATTTATCTCATATGTAAAATATCTAGAGACCTCCTCTTTTTCTGCTTCATACAAAAATCTTTCAGCAAAACCTGTAACTACATAATAATGTGTGGGGAAAAAGGCAGACATTTACCTGTTTCCCAGGATGCCATCTCTGAGTATGGGAAAAGGGGAAATGATTATATTTGATATTTCCTTTTGAAACAGCAACTGGGTATCCTACCGATGAAAAAGCCTCTAATATTAAAAAAATAGTAATTTTTAAAGCCTTCACAAAAAGAAACACAATGCCTCATATCTTCCCTGTGGTTGCTTAGTTCATTTCAGAGATAATCCAGCACTTACAGGAGAATGATTACTCTAGAATAGTCCTGTACCTTGCAGAGAAGCAGTAGAGCAACAAAATTTAAGGGCAGAAAAGAAAGCAGAAACAAGAACAATTTTCTAAGCAGGTAAGAGAGTGGCAGTTGAGATTTCACGCAGGAGAATCCAGTAAGATGTGGCAGGCATGAGAACAAGTCTTCTCAACTAAGAAGATACAGTTTTGTACAGTCTAGACTTAGAAATCTTCTTTAAGATATAGTTTTGCATGCTGCACTTCCATTTATCTCTGCAAGTCACTCTTTCAACTGTACATAAAGCAAGTGGCTTACATGGCCTGCTGGCAGCTTGAGGGCTGTTTCATAATGTTTCGTCTCTGCAGGTATGGTAAGATGTCAGAAGGTCGTACCTCAGGATATGGTGGATCACCTGGAAGGAGAAAGGAAAAATAGCAGAAAAGCTATGAGGTAAAGGTCACAGACAGCAGCTTCAGTATAAGAATGCCATGTCTGCCTAATAAAATCTATTCTCTTGTTCTTCAATTCACACTGATAGAAAACCGAAAAACAATTGTCATGTCTTTGCATGTCAGAAAAAAAACAGGTTGCTTATTATTTAAATTAGCCTCAATTTTGCATTCTTAAATTTCAGATTTTTGATCTTGTTAATTTGTTGCTAACTTCCATACTTTTAAAATTTTTTATTACATCTTCTTACCTAATGTAATCATTTCATACAGTAGAATTCCAAAAGACCATCTGTAAGAAAAGAAAACAAAGCAACATTAAGTTTCTGTTCTGGCAAGCTAGCTAGCTTAAACACATACAAATGATTAGTTATGTTCTGCAGAAATGAGAAGGTATGAGATGTAAAGTTAAGCACTGTGCTGAGAACAGGTAAGCCTTGCTGTGAACTTCAGGACATGAAATAATTATACATAAAGAAGCGAAAGAGACAGGTCTGACAGACAGATGAAATTCTAGTTCAAAAATAAAACCGTACATGTCCGCCTTGATGCTAGGGGGGTTCTTTAGAAGCCGCTCTGGTGCCTGCCACTTCACTGGGACCATTTCTGTGACTGAGCTGGCACCGTATGTATGAGCTTCATAGGCCAGCCCAAAACCACAGAGCTTGGCAGTGAAGTTGTGCTGAAGTAGGACATTCCTGGCAGCAATGTCGCCATGGAACAACTTCTTCTGCTCAAGGTAAGCCTAAAAAGTTGGAAAAGGAAGAAACTACGATCATTTTAAAAGTAATTCTAATTGGCAGAAATTTTCAATGAGTTTGCACCCACCCTCCACAGTGCAGAACAGAGGTGCAGGCCCACCAAATCAATACAAGCATATTTGGCTCAGTTTTAACAAATGGCATCCTCACTGCCTAAGTTAAGAAAATCTAGGCAATCATGTGGGCTTTTGTTGCAATCAAACAAGAAGCAAAAAACCGAGCAAATCTGAGCAGACTTACCAGTGCTGCTGCAACTTGTTGTCCAACTTCATATACTTGCCTTTCAGTGAGGTCGTAGGGGATACCATCCATTGTCATTACATCCTAGAGACAAAAGAGTAGACCTTGGATTGCAGCTGTAAGGTGCTGGGGAATGTGTCTCCTTTTAATCTCATAAAATGAGTATTATATAATGATAGGCTTTCCCTGGTTAATTTCACAGATTAGTCATAAACTGACTGAAAGATAAGGGCGTATGAATGGGTGATGTTCATGATAGATGGTATGTTGGGTAAGATAAGGACAGCTGAGACCGGTGGGTAAACTGAATAATGGAAAATAATTTAATAGCTTGGACAAAAATGAGCAGAATGACAGTGGAGAATGACAATTCATACACATGAGTGAAAGAACTGTAACAAATTAGAAAAGCACATCTGTAACACACAAATGAATATCTGGGATGAGATTATCAATCCATCTCTTACACTCCTACCTCTAACAGTGACCCTGGCTGGATACCCAAGTGAGAGAGAGAAAACAAAATAAGCATATGTTGCTTTTCCGAAGTAGTCTTCTGCCCCCAGTTATTTACAGTCTAAAGACTTCCCAAAATGGTTAGGATCTCAACATGTTCAGTAGCCTTCATAGTTATCTTCCATGAGTTTATTCAGTGTCGTCTTGAACCCATAAAAAGCTTCAGTATCCATAGCACTCAGTGAAAAGGAATTCCATTAGTCAAATTCCCACTTCGTGAAGAGCTATCTCCACTTGTTTGCTTTGACCACGGCACTTACTAACCTTACTTGTTACCACCTTGTCTTTCTGCTGAACAAGACAGAGAGCAATCTCTCTGTATTTAGAATTTCAGATGTGGAAGAAAGACAGATTTATACAGACATAACAGTGCTTTGTTTCTATGTGTTTCTTACTAATTTCAAATATTTGTGGATTTATTTTTTTTTTTGCTTGAATTAACTTCTTCATGAGAGTATATGTGTTCATAGAATCAGTCCCATGATTTCACATCTCATCAGCAATACGCTGATACAAGGCCATCATTATGTATGTTAAGTCAAGATTGCTTTTGTACATGTGTATCATTTTATTTTTAGCTATGCTGAATTTTATCTGTTTCTTTTTATTGATTAGTTACTCAGTTTTGAAGGATTCTTCTGCAAATGCTCAAGCCCTTGCTATTCTCATCACCAATCACGATCACCTCACTTGCAACTCTTTTGCTAGGCTATTGACACACACATTGAAAAGCACCAGGTCCTAGTACATTTCCTAGCAGAGCTTCATGGGTGACCTCTCTCCAGTGCAAGTACTTTCTCACCTGTATTCCGTTAGTCGTCTTTTAATCATTTAGTTATCATTCAAAGACCTTCTCCTCATCTTCATAACTACTCTGCTGCTCTAAAAGCTTTTAGAGTAGAACTTCCATTTAAAACTTCTGGGAAAAAAAGTATGCATCAGTGTATCAGTTCTCCCAATGCCTGCTTAAACCTTCAAAAAATTCCATGGCCTGCAAAGTCAAACTTCTTACAAAATGTCAGCTTCTCCAAACTTTAATACACCTATTCAGAAATGCACTGGTTCTATTCCAGTTCAGAACTTCATAGTACTTATTTGGGGATGGAGATGGTCTAGTCTGATACAGATGGATGCACGATGAGATGAAAGGAATATTCTACGACTTACACACAGATATGTAAATGAGCAATTTTAAGAAGATATGCTACCATCACTTTTTTTGACTCACCTTACGACATGTCCATAGAAACTTTAGCAGGTCACCAAGAGATACATCTTCCATTATCATATAAAGTGGGAATCGATCTACACAGCATCCAACCAATTCAACCAGGTTCTCATGATAGCCAAGATTTTGATGGAATTTAATTCTTCCCAGGAAATCCTTTACTTCCTGGGGACTAACCAGGTCTGAAAGAATCAAAGAAACCCCAGTCCACCACCACACAGAAGCAGCAAAGAACAGGGCAATTAGCTTGAAATGACAGCAGTCTTCTTTGATACTACTACAATGCCACTTCAGTGGACTAGTTAATGTATTAGTATGTACTGGACACAGCTCGATCTTGCCCAGTAACGATTACAAAATTCTGCCCAACTTCTTGCCTTTGACACACAGATCCGTACCAAACTGGATTCTCTGCCATGTGCTTTACCTTGTAAGGCTTTCAATATGACACTCTTAGTCTTCCCCGAGTTCCCAGTTTCCAATTCTGCTCTGTAGATGCTCCCATTGCGGCCATGTTTTACTATCTGCAGACTGCCTAGTGAGAGTTTCTCTCGTGGTATCTGCAGTTCTTTCAGAGTCAAGGATGCAGAATTTAGCAGGATCTCCGTAGATATCTCACTCAGCTGTATATAGTGGTTCTCTTGTGAACTGGATTCCTGCTGGTCCTTGTTGTTCGCTGACAAAACCAAATACATGTGAAACACAAAAACAGACAGATGAACTCTTGTAGTAAGTGGCAATGCCAATTACTCAATTTTCTTTTATTTTTGCTCCACACTATTTTTGGAAATCAGGATGAAGGAAAGAAATGCTATTGCATCTTACTTATCCCAGACCTGGAAGAGGTGGAGGACTTTATCTCACTCTCTAATTGACAAAAAGGAAGAAAGAGTTTGGAGATCTCTACTACATTTAACTATGCAAACTTTCTTTCTGGATAAGACACATTTGTAATTCTTGTGCTGAAGAAACAGACATTTTCTTTTATTACCAGCTAGAATCATAGAATCATAGAATCACCAAGGTTGGAAAAGACCTCCAAGATCATTAAGTCCAAGTGTCCACCTATTACCAATATTTCCCACTAAACCATGCCCCTCAGTACAACATTTAAATGTTTCTTGAACACCTGCAGGGTCGGTGACTCTATCACCACCCTGGGCAGCCCATTTCAGCACCTGACCACTCTTTTGGAGAAGTTGTTTTTCCTAACGTCCAACTTGAATCTCTTCTGGCACAACTTGAGGCCAGTCCCTCTAGTCCTATCACTAGTTACAGGAGAAGAGGCTGACCCTCACCTCACCACAACCTCCTTTCAGGTAGCTGTAGAGAGCAATAAGGTTTCCCCTGAGCACCCTCTTCTCCAGACTAATCCCAGTTTCCTCAGTTGCTCCTCGTAAGACTTGTGCTCCAGATCCCTCACCAGCTTCGTTGCCCTTCTCTGCAAATGCTGCAGGGCCTCAATGTCTTTCTTGTAGTGAGGGGGTCAAAACTGAACACAGTACTTGAGGTGTGGCCTCACCAGTGCTGAGTACAGAGGGATAATCACTTCCCTGCTCCTGCTGGCAAAACTATTTCTGATACCGTCAGTTATGAAAGAGACACACAGAGGGTGCTCCCATCTATGCTTTATCGTGGTTTTCAATTACTTCCCTTAACATAGGCTTTTTTCCTGTATAGAAAGAAAATCAGTTCAGAACTAGAGTTTCATTTCAACATAGCAGCATGTGACTGCAGTAATGACAACCCTTTCCCCTTCTCACTGCTCCCTGTTCTGTTTTCTGTTTTTTGTTGTCCACATAGGAAGTAGGATACACCAGCTTAAGATGAAATTTCATAAATGAAAATAAATAAATTGGATAACTAGGTGTGATATATATCCAAAATTATTACATACAAAATTTCATTTGTAATTGTAATGTAATTATTTGTAATTATCCTGCAAGTAAAATTGTTGCTTGCAGGAGCATCCATGAAGGCTCTCATATAAACATACTTTGCAATTCTCAAGTGATGTTATCACTTGTTAATCTACCTACATAGTATGCTGGTTTAGGTTTTCTCAGATCTCTCAGCACTATAGATTCTATTATTGCTAACAGAAGTTGGATAAATGAAAGTTCTCCAGTTTTCCTTACATTCTCTAGATGGATGAATACCACCCAGGATTTTCAGAAACCCTATTGTTTAACAGCTCAAGCTGTTGACTTCAGGCCACTGAAATCAATACTCTTTCCTCAGTTTGAAAATGGTGATGTTTACCTTGTTGTCCAGATGGTGATGATTCCTCCCGCTTTGTTCTTGTTCGCAAGCCTCGGCAATGCAGCCAAAGGATCACAGTAAGCAGAATGACAAAAAAACCCACAAGGAGAGCTGGGACAACAATCACTTCGGTCTGATATTCACGCACAACTATAAACAGATAAAGAAAACAGGAATTAAAGGAGCACTGCTCTGAGGACTGTCTGCAGCAGTGCTTAGTGTGCGCCGATTCTATAAAACACGGCAGTAATAAACAGGTGCAACTGTTTCAACTCTGACAGTGTGTGTGTGTGTCCATCCACCAGCTGCTTTTTAGAATAGCAACTGAACACTTTCTAGTGCTGCAACCCTGTTTCTCAAACCTTGCTTCTCAAAGGTGCTGAAAATTCTAAACCTCATAAAGTCACTAGGACTCTTGTACTTATTTAGATGCCTTAGTACAGAGACAAGGAACTTCAGTCATGAGTGTAAGTATCACCCACCACTGAAACGTAGCTGGCCCTGGCAGAGGGATAGGAGGGCTTTGGGAAGAGCTGGCCATTGCTGTGCCATCACAAATCTACACAACAGTGAAATTACAGGTTCAGCTTCTTCAATTAAAAATATAGGGAGCAATTTAAAGAAAACAGGGCATGATCACCTGCTTTGGAGTTTGACCAAAAGACACTGCCATTAATAAGGAGTTGCAGGTAACAGACTCTCTTATGTCCCCAGATTTGGAGGTGGCGATATTTTTGCATGGGACAAGGCACCACTTTAGTTTCAAAGATGACATAAAGTGACAGAATCAAAATCTCACAAAATTGGTCCTCAGGAAAACAGAAGAGAATCTTTACTGACTATGTTATGAGGTCTTAACCTCATTTTTGTGTGTTATTCAAAGTAGAAATACTCTAAGATGGCTGTAAAGGCTGGGATCTTCTCAGGACTTTCTGCTGTCAAATCCTCTTTTGTGGCATGGGATGTAGGTGGAGAAGGGGAAAGACCTTGCTCCCTTTTTAGCAAAGTTGGCCTTCCTGCTCAGTATGTGGAAAAATACTGCCTAAAGGAATAAGTGAATCTTACCACACAGCTTGTCATTGCTGTTGCATTCCAGTAGCATGCGTGTGAATCTTTTCACATCTCCTGCCATGTTCAATTACAAGCAAGCAGACCTCCAACCTCTGTCTTCTGCACTGATATGAAGAATATTAAAATTTATCAGAAGGAAGGATGATTTATTAAACAATTAATGAGCAGAATATGGCTATTTCCACCCCTTAAGTTCAGAGGTGGTGTGAAGAAGAGGCACAGGGACTTCAGGACTTAGAGAATGATATGGAATATCCACTATCAAATCCCACAAACCAGAGACTGCATGACCAATGAAAACTTAAGATTAAGCTTCTTCTACAGTAATACAAGTGTAGCAATTGAACACCTGGTAGGAAGGCAGGGCCAACCCAAGGCAGCTCAGGTGCATGCAATGCACCTGAGTGACCAGAAGGGGTGGAGCCAGGATCCACCCCTTCCCAGACCTCATTTAAGGGTTGTCAGTGGAAGCAAGGGTATCTTGCTAGAGATTCCTGTCTACCAGAGGTCTTCTAAAGGTAAGCAGTTGCATTTGGGCTGTTCTTATTTGCTGAAGCCTAGGATTGTGCTGCTCTGCTATTGTTGATGTACTTTCTATCACATTATGGCATTACAATGAGTAATTTGGTATCTCTAAGTCTAAAGTTTAGCATGTGCACATTCAGAGTTGCAACTCAATCATATTTAAAGAATCTGGCTCTTCCTAGGTACCAGAGTGACTTGACCTTTTATCTTCTGATCCATAACAATCAGAAGCATGCATCCAGAATGTTTGTCACTCTGGACTAGAGTACTTCTCACAGCTCCAACCATTGCTCCACTAATACAAGAAAAAAAGAAGGCTTGTCACTAGTGTTCTCTAGTACTAACAACTTCATATAGCAAGGTCTATAACTTATCTTAATTACAACACCTGGGACTCCTACTGTCTATACAGGAATGCATTTGTGTTTGTCTACAGAATTTGTGCAAGCATATGCATTTTCAGTGTAATTTCAGTTGTCACTATGCTAATCCCTTAGCACTTGCAACTATGCACCTACGAAACCTCCTGATTTTATATATGTATATTTGTCACAAGTACAGCCTCACTCAGGCAGGGCTAGACTCATGAGTACATGATTCTGACTTTGTGCTGTGCCAGGATTGTAGGCCAGCTGTAGACCCTGCAAAACACATCCTTGAGGTAGAACTTCAGTTGTTCTGTACTTGTAGAAACTTGTTTTTCAGTATAAGCTGTTTGTGTTTTTGTTTATTCTCTGGAGAACATATAAAAGTCTTAGATGCCATACTGCTACACTACATAGAATATCTTTACTGAGGACTGAAGTTACAAGACAAGAATAGGCTCTGTGGTGCTGCACTGACTTTTCACAAAACCATTAGAGTTGGAAGGGACTTCTGAGGGCCCTCTAGTCCAACTCTCCTGCAATGAACAGTGACACCATTGCAGGATCAGGTTACCCAGGACCTTATCTAGTCTTGCCTTGAAAGTGTCTAGGGATGGGACATCGCACCAACTACAACACTTAGGTAACCCATACCAGTGCCTTGCCACGCTCAGTGTAAAAGATTTTTTCCTTATATCTAACCTAAATCAACCCTCCCTGAGCTTAAAACCATTTTCTCCTTGTTCTATCACCTCAGATCCTGCTAAAGAGTCTGTCCCCTTCTTTCCTGTAGCCCCCCTTTAGATACTGAAAGGCTGCTATCAGGTCACCTTGCAGCCTTCTCTTCTCCAGGCTGAACAGCCCTAGCTCTCTCAGCCTGCTCTTGTAAGAGAGGCATTCCATTCCATGTACCATTTTTGTGGCCCTTCTCTGGATATGCTCCAACAGGTCTGTGTGTCTCTTGTACTGAGGACTCCAAATCTGGATGTAGTACTCCAGGTGAGGTCTCACCAGCACAGAGTAGAGGTGCAGGATCACCTCCCTTGACCTGCTGGTCATGCATCCTTTGATTCAGCCCAGGATACAGTTGGCTTTCTGGGCTGCAAGGGCATTTTCATCAGCAGAGAACCTAGACTACTATTTCTAAATTGTGAGAATCAGTGTAGTGAATGGTGATGACTGATAGAAAGGCAAGACATAATTTAGTCACTGTTTCCTATGAGCTTTGCTGAAGGTATAAGACTCAGCATCCTCCCAGACAGTATCATCTACAATTTTTTGACTTATTTCTCATAAGTACTTCCTTCCCCTCCCACCCCCCCCAGCTACAGGTTCAAGGCAATTAACTCAAGGACAAATGAGAATAGTAACATGGCTCTATAGAAGTTGATGATAGATAAAACATTAGCAAGTTTGATATCATGCTTAAAGCTAAGAGGAAAACTTATTCTTCATCAACTGTATGAGAGAGGTAGTAGAAAGAAGAAAACTGACTATATCTGCTTTTTAAGATATTGCAGAAAGGATATTTTTTTCCTTTGATTCTTAAAATGTCAGTTTTTGCAGTGTAACTACACAGTGAGTTAAATCAATGATAATAACACCAAGTTTTTCAGGTACACTCTGAAAGCGAGCAGGCTAAGTTAAACTACCTTGGCTATGACATATGCACACATAGCAACACAGCACTACCCTAAGAGGAACATTCCTAACTTTTTTCATTCTCAGACATATGCACACAGATTAAAAAAAAAAAACAGGTATGAAGGGACATGATGATGGCATCACAGGAAAATAAACTTTAGGCCTATTTAGACAGCAATGACACTGTATAATTAAAGTCAGGCATGTCCAACCTGTGGCCCTTAGGACACATGCAGCCTGGCACAGCTCACTATGTTGCCTGCTGCCATGATGGCATGGGGCAGAGGGCAGATTGCACTGTGAGCTGTGCTGGGCCACACACCCTGCCAGAGTGCCCAGCCCATCCTGGGTGTGTAACTGTGACTCAGCGCCAACCAAACACTGGTGGGCTATTAACCTTATCTGGGCTGAAACCAGGGCATAGGAAGTGTGTAGTGCTAACTCAAATTATGGCAAATAATTGTATGCGTTTTGATACACTGACAACACAGTCCTGTGAACAGCAAAAAATATGCAGCTGTGCTTTCCATTTTGATAAAGAAATCTGAGAACAGGTTTCAAGATTGTAAAATAAATTTAATTTGTAATTCCATTTTCAGTCAACATAAATACATTATTTACGAATTTTCAAATGGAATGTATAGAGTTGCAATTAAAAATTTGATCATGCCTCTTTAATACAAGTTGTAGCCACATTGTTAAGTTTGCTAATGCTTGCTGATGGATAGCCCTGTAGTTTGAGTAGTGGGAAGAGTCTGTCTTTGTACTAAGCAGGTACGTGTTCTGCTTTGTGAAAGCAAGTATTGTGCAGTTGAGACAAGGAGCTAACTGAGCATGAATGGAGACCAGGTTCAATCAGTGAAAACAGTGAGGAAGAGTACTGACTTCCTCCAGAGACCCCTGGACCACCACCACAAAAAGACTGAGCATGTGCAAGGAGGTGGAACCCTGTGTTAATGATTTTTTGGGGAAGTATTAAATATATATCTACTGCCCAGGAAAGCCTTTGCCTATGTAACACAAGTAATGTATATAAGCTGAAGATCATACATTCAAGGTATGCATGATAGGGAGAGCTTATCACTCACGCGTCCAGTGCCAAAAATAATGTCTGCTTTCTAACATCAAACTGAGTCTTAGCGTTTTCTGGTCAACCAATTTACAGTAACATATTTACCAGACTTCTATCAGCTCTGTCTTACCAGGGAAATACCTGTTGCTTCACTATCATGCTGTATTCATGTAATCATTTTTTGGCAGTATGTACATTTGTGAACAACTGTTTTCAAGGTTGAAGAACAGGAAAAATAAAACTTTATCAAAATTCTCTGATAAACACTCTCACAGCTCACTAAGAGTTGCAACCACTGCAGCATGCAGGCTCTAGTTCACAGCTGGCAAAAATGCATAGCTAATAGTGGTAACTATGTTGAAAAAGTGTTTTGTACCTGAGAATTTGCTCTACCAAATAGTGTTACTGTGCTATTTGTATCTGCTGTAGTTTCCACGGAAATAAACAGGAGGTATTACTTTCAGAGTGACCTATGTACATGCAGTCCAAGACAACTCCACTCACTGTGGTTTGAGCATGACAAAAGGCTTTACACTCGTGGTTTAGAGCCACATTGGTGTTACTAATGGAAAAGTGAGAGTACACAAGTCCATGTACATTCTATCTTTTTCCAAAACTCTCAGGAGTAGGAAAAGAAAGCTACATTTAACTAGGTACTTATGAAAAATGTTTCAGGGCTACTTTCCAGTTGAAGAACAAATTAATTCTCATACTTTGCTCTTTCTGTAGCTTGCTGGTCAAATATCAACAACATTGCAGCTCCTGAACTGCCATCCCGAATTAGCATTCCTGGGGATTGTTCTGCAACTCAGAAAGGCGTAGTCCTCACCTTACTTTTTTTTCCCCAGTATATCTGTAACTTATCCATGGATTTTTATGTGGAACTAATATTTTTTTAATTTACAGATGTGCTCACCCCAGAGCAGAAAGCACCTTGGTAGTGCTCAAATATTTATTTCACTATAAGATAGATAGCTCTTCAGTATGAAGAAGGGATAACAGAAAGAAAAATATTTTAAGAGGTTCAAAATCTTAGATCTTACTGGAAGTGCATCATCTTTGTCTTTGCCTTATGCTGTGACAAGATCACTGCTGTCTCAACCTGGAGAGCATATCCTATATTATTTCAGTTTAGAATTTGCACTGGGGAGTTTGTGTAATTACAAGTAAACATCTACCTAGTTATCCCACTGTTTTTTTTAGTAGTTTCTTTGAACATTCTGAAATCTGCTTATTGAAATTCTTGGGTATTCATTTACCTTGTTTACTTCCAAAAATATTTGCTAAACATGGCTTTCCTTGCCTGAGTCTATCTCAACTTATTCTGTTTTCCTTCTCCTTCAGTTAAAACTCATTTTTGTTGTTTACTCAAATCCTGCGATTTCCTTTTTTTTTTTTTAGACATGCACTTTTTTCACTAGATCCTCTGTTGTGCAGCACATCAATGTGACTTAACAGCTTGATTACAAAAAATATAAAAATAAAACTTGGTAGGTAAAAAAGCATGTTATTAGGCTGCTCTGCTTTCAGACTGCCAAAGATCAAGGTAACAGTGATATGTTCCTGTGTGGTTTCAGGCTCTGAAAAACCTCCTGAAAGATACCCTCCCCTTCGTACGTTGTTCTAGAAAAGCTAAGTAGCATTCTGGTCAATGTTTCTCAACACAAGAGAACAACAGAGGCTTGTTCTTTAAAAAGAACTTCACAACAGTGGATGCAAAGCTCTTTGCAGAAGAGTTTTGAAAAGGTGCCTACCTGTTTCCCAGAAATGGGGGGGTGGGGGTCCTTAGGGCTCAGAGTGTGAGAACAGGTTTTTCATTAAACAAATCCAGTGAGATGTGAGTTTTTGTTATGGCAATGATGCAGTGACTTACAAGGCAATGCTCAATTTATTGTTAACAGTATTGAGATACAACATGGTTCCATATGGACTGTAACAACAATGGTAGTCAAGCCTTTCTTTGACCAATACCTGAATCCAAAGCTCCATGTCCAAGCTAAATATATATCCAAGAGTGTCATAGCTAGAAATAGCAGAAGCAACTGCCCTTGAACTGTAAGAGATATATAGCAAAACCTTAGCAGAGGCTATCCTGCAGTCAACACTGTTTGCGAACTGATACTAGGAGGCTACTGAGTAAACTGTGTATGGAGCAGCTATTCCTTCGCTGGTAGTGCCAAGTGAGTTAGCTCCCATATCTGGCTCGTACTGACTGCTTACGTCTCCACTGTGAACATATGACAACATGGTGAGCACTGGTGAAAAAGGTGGTGTTTTTCTTTCAGCCATGTTGTTCATCAAGCTGTTCTGCCACTCTGGTAATTGAAATAAAATGAACAGCATCAGCTCAGGAATAAGTAGGTAAAAGATATCAGTTGTGGGGTCTGTATGAACTGGTTCAGTGTCCCAGTAATTAATACAAATAAGGTTTTGTGACTGAAGCCAAGCTGAATTAAGGGTTCACCACTATCAAACCAGGCAAGGGTACATTTCCTTTCTGTGCTCTTCCCACACAGTTTTGCTCTCAGCAGTGCATCTGTTCATGTGGTAAACTGATTCAAACATCTATGCTATAACAAATAGTATTTACCACAGTAGTTTCCTATCATTTGTTACCAAGCAATTTAACAAGTGCCACCACAGGTTTGAGGAAGTGGCAGGAACATACATCCAGCAGCAGATACAGGGAAAGTGGATGTCCCACTACCCAGGATGGTGAACAGCTATTTTGTCAGAACTGAGCCACAGGCACATTTTTTCCTATTCTGCTAGTCATTTTCAAGTTCACACTGTCCTTATAGTGCTAACAGAAGCACAGTGCATGTGTCATGAGACAAAAGGTAGGTAAAGAGCACTTGAGTAATTACTTGAGTCTAGCATACTGCCTGACTGATAAAACAAAATAAATCCTTTAATTGTGATACCTCCTATTACTCTGATTGAGGACTACAGGCTTTCCAGAAGGGATAGACAGGGTAGGAGGGGTGTGGGAGTTGCCTTTTATGTTAGGAAGTGGATAGATTGCGAAGAGCCATGTCTTGAGAAACAGCTATGATCAGGTTGAGAGCTTGTGGGTTAAAATCAAGGATTGGCCCAATAAAGGGCATCTAGTGTTTGGGGTCTGCTACAGGCCACCTGATCAGGGGGAGCCTGTTGACAAGGCCTTCTTGCTTCTGCTGCAAGAAGTGTTGTGCTCGTGGGCTCTTTTCCTGATGGGGAATTTCAACCACCTGGATATCTGCTGGGATAGTGGCATGGCAGGTTACAGGCAATCCAGGAGGTTCCTGGAGCCTGTTGGGGATAGCTCCTGGTCCAGGTAATAGATGGACCAACCTGAGGTGAAGCCTTACTGGATGTGGTGCTCACCAATGCAGAGGAGAGTATTAGAGAGGTTAAGACTGGAGGCAGCCTGGGCTGTAGTGACCGTACCCCGGTGGAGTTTAGAATCTTGAAGAATGCAGGCCTGGCAAAAAGCAGAGTCAGGACCCTAAGCTTCAGGAGGGCAAAATTCCAGCTGCTCAAGGACTTGCTGGATGGGATCCCCTTGGAAACTGTCCTTAAGGGCATAGGAACAGAATAGAGCTGGCAGCCCTTTAAGGACACCCTTCTGAGAGCACAATGGCTCTCCATCCCCCAGCAGAAGTCGTCAATCAGGGGAGACAGGTGACCAATGTGGCTGTGCAAGGACCTGCAGCTTAAACTGAGGGAAAAGAGGGAAACATACTGGAAGCGGAAGCAGGGTTGTGTAGCCTGGGAGGAATACAGGGCTGTTGTCCACATGTGTAGAGATAGGATTAGGAAAGCCAAGGCGCAGATGGAGCTGAACTTGACAAGGGATGTGAAAGATAACAAGGAGTTCTACAGGTACATAGGCAGGAGGGAACAGATCAAGGAGAGTGTTCCCCCTCTGATAAATGAGGATGGAGAACTGGCTTCCTCAGACATAGAAAAAGCTGAGGTACTCAATGAGTGCTTTGCCTCAGTCTTTGCTGGTGGTCAGGCTTGCCATGTCTGCCAAGGTCCTGAACCTCTAGGTGAAGGTGTGGGGACTGGATTCCGGCCCACTGTAACAGTGGAACAAGTAGGAGATCTCCTCATGAAACTGAGCGTATATAAGTCCATGGGGCCAGATGATATCCATCCCAGGGTTCTGAGAGAGATGGCTGATGTGGTTGCCAAGCCAATCTCCAACATATTAGAAAAATTGTGGCTGTCTGGTGAAGTCCTCGGTGATTGGAAAAAGGGAAGCATTACTCCCATTTTTAAGAAAAAGGAAAAAAGGAAGACCTGGGGAACTACGGGCCGGTGAGCCTCACTCTGTGCCTGGGAAGATCATGGAGCAGATCCTCCTAGAAGCTACATTAAGGCACATACGATACAAAGAGGTGATCCGAGACTGCCAGCATGGCTTCACCAAGGGCAGATCTTGCCCGACCAATCTGGTGGCCTTCTATGATGGAGTGATGGCATCGGTGGATGGGGGAAGGGCGATGGAGGTCATCTATCTTGACTTCTGCAAAGCCTTTGACATGGTCCCTCACCACATCCTTCTCTCTGAATTGGAGAGGTATGGATTTGAAGGATGGACTGTTCGATGGGTTAGGAATTGGCTGGATGCAGCCAAAGGGTTGTGATCAATGGTTCTGTGTCAGGGTGGAGGCTGGTCACAAGTGGTGTCCCACAGGGGTAGGTCTTGGGACTGGTGCTCTTCAATATCTTCATCAATGACAGACGATGGCATCAAGTGCACTCTCAGCAAGTATGTGGATGACACCAAGCTGAGCGGTGCAGTCGATATGTTGGAAGGAAGGGAAGCCATCCAGAGGGACTTGGACAGGCTGGAGAAGTGGGCCTGTGAAAACCTAATGAGGTTCAATGAGGCCAAGTGCAGGGTGCTGCACTTGGGTTGGGGCAATCCCAGGTATTTATACAAACTGGGGGAAGATCTTCTCCACTGGGCTGCTCTCAAGGACTTGGGGGTCCTGGTAGCTGAGAAGCTGGACATGAGCCAGCAGTGTGCACCTGCAGCCCAGAAGGCCAACTGTGTTCTGGGCTGCATTAAAAAAGGGGTGGCCAGCAGGGAGAGGGAGGTGATTGTTCCCCTCTACTTGGCTCTTGTGAAGCCCCACCTGGAGTACTGAGTCCAGGTCTGGGGCCCCCAGTACATGAAGGACGCAGAGCTCTTAGATTGGGTCCAGAGGAGGGCCACTAAGATGATCAGAGGGCTGGAGCACCTCTCCTTTGAGGAAAGGTTGAAGGAACTGGGATTGTTTCGGTTGGAGAAGAGAAGGCTCCTGGAAGACCTCATTGTGCCCTTCCAATATTTGAAGGGAGCATATAGACAGAAGGGAGAACAGCTGTTTACAAGAGTGGGTAGTAATAGGACAAGGGGGAATGGTTTTAAACTAAGACAGGAGAGGTTTAGGTTAGATATTAGGAGGAAGTTTTTCACTCAGAGGGTGGTGACACACTGGAACAGGTTTCCCTGGGAGGTTGTGGATGTCCCATTCCTGGAGGCATTCAAGGCCAGGCTGGATGTGGCTCTGGGCAGCCTGGTCTAGTGGTTGGTGACCCTGCACGTAGCAGTGGGGTTGAAACTAGATGATCACTGTGTTCCCTTTCATCCCAGGCCATTCTGTGATTCTACTTAATTCCTTGCAGCAGCAGAACCATAATCTCGTGCCTTTTCAGTCAGCACTTTTGTACTGCTTTTATTATTTTATTTCTCTTTTATATGACCTTTGAACTTGGCTTTGACAGACATTATGTGCAAGTGCACTGCTCAGGTCATGCAGCCGAAAGCGAAGGGAGCTACTATAAAATGGCAGATGCCAAAATGGCAGTGAAACCACAGTGTCTGGTCTTCAGATAACCTGACAGTTGTGGACACTGAATGTGAGAGTGGCAAAAGAAAATCACTATGGAAAAGCAGATGGTAAAATACATTTCTTCCCTGTAACAATGACAATTTTACTTAGCAGTAGCATCCAAAACAAAAAAACAACTGACAGGTCTCACATCTAACAACTTGATGCCAGGACATATGTCTATGGCTTTGCACCTGTTAGACTGCATGTCTTGTCCCTTCTGCTTTCAGAAGACTTCAGTGACAATTTCTCCAGTAGCCTGGCAGATTGTGGCAACTTTGCAAGTTTTCCCTGGACCACTGAGTCATCTCATCGTTCACCTTAGGGCACCTCTGAGCTGCTTAGTCTGAGCATCATCTCCAGCTGTTTAGAATGGGAAATTCTGACTGGTCAGATCAATTTTTAACATACCAGGAATGCCTCACCACTGTCCTGAACAGAGATTACCAAAAATATTCTGCAGCTTGCTGCACTTGGTTTGATAATTCCTCAGCTATAAAGATTTGGTACTTCAACTCTCTTGTGTGCCAGCTGGCAGCCATAATGTTCTATAAGAAGATAGTGTTGTAAAAAAAATCATGTATTGACTCAATATTTTCACTCAATCCAAAATGAGAAGGTGTATCTGAACATCAAGCCTAGGCTAGCTGCTAATGAAGCATGTTAAGGAGTGAAAGAAAATCAGGATGACAAGTTTTGAAGAGCTAAACCATGGGGAAAACAGCAAATAATGTAATCCATGCCACAACCTGAGCTGGTGAATTACTTAGAGCAAACCTGACTCCTTTTCAAGGGGGAATTAAAAACAAGCAAAGTCAGCAGCCACTACTGCATTGAGAAATGTGAGTGAAGAGCACTCTGCACTGCTGTGCTTTTATAGAAAGGCTAGTTCAAACTGGCACCACATCAATGGAGACATGCAAAAATTTCAAGGCGATAAGCTTTGTTTAAACTTAGATAATTTCACAAAAGAAACCAAATTTATTTGTGCAGCCTGAGAAAATTCTGACTGCAGAACTGTGAAATAGCACAGAAACTGAATGGTGATTTAAATAAAAATATTTTTTTCTGATGTAGACAAGACCTAGTATATTTTCTGAAATATTAACATACATCTTGATCATATTGATCACATTCCCCCTTAAATGAGGCCACAAAAAATATTATTTCTCACAGATAGTCTGCAAAATTAGAAGTTTGAATTACAAAACTGAAAACAAACAAATAAAAAAAGGCACACATGTTAACCTGAAGCCCTTAATGAGAAGGAATATGAAAAGTCTAGATGCCAGACTCACAAGCATACTCTTGCCTTTGACTTTCTTTTATGTATTTCAAAATCACAGGTTACTTTTAGAAGTGCCACCCATGCTATACCTTTTTGATAGACTGAACTCTGATTTTGGTGGTATTTGCAAGTGCTGAACCTGTATAAAACCCTAGTATAAATGTGATACAGTTATAAATCTGATACTGATACTCTGTAACACTGTGACAGCAAAAGCTGTGACAGGACAGAAAAAATGTGGTCAAAGGACCACAACTATATGTAGCTCTTGCCCTAAAAATCACTGCTGATAAAAATACAGCATATTATGTTGCTGTATAATGGCTTATGAAACACAATTTGTATCTGCTTTTACAGTTGCACATCCATATTAAAAATATTAAAACTTAGTTGAGGTTGTGTACACAACTTCACAAGTTCCTAACTTTTAGATGATTTTTGGTGCATTTAACAGAGATTTTGTTTATAATTTAATCAATAGTGCGTGCGTACACAAAGAGAGGAAAACACACAAATACACAGAAAAAGCTAGATAGATTATTTAGCATCCTTACAATCAAGTAACAATGAAGGAAATCAAATGCTCATTAATTCTGAATCGATACCATGGAACATACAACTTCATCAAGCACTGAACATACTTACATAGACGTGCACTGCATCACTGGTGAACTGAGGTTAATTTTAAATTGAACTTCCTTCCTTCGTTATTTTCTCCCTGTTCAAAAAGTGTCTGGGAGTTATTTCACTAAACAAACCTGCAGATAGGGAGATCTCAGTTTCTTTCTCTCCCCCCCCAAACATCAATACCATTATGATCACAGAAATGTATTACTATATCAGTAACTTCTATACAATCAGTAAGTACAGATGCAGATACATACACATACATACAGAGGTATATAGACTTTATGGAGCAGTTATATCCTAGTTTAGGGCACATTAATGTTAATAAAAGTCTTTTCAAATAATTAAATATTCATTAGCTAATCTTCCAGCAGTGTTTTCTCTCGCTTACCTGAATTACACCACTTCTCTTGCCCTGCGGTACTCTCTTCCTGAAGCTTACATGCTGCTGCTTCCCTGTTTGTCTGAGGCCACTCAATACAGATGGTTACCTCGTGCTGCTGTAATTCTTGTGACTAAGTTCCTTCTCACCGATTTCCCTGCGTCAGATCCGCCCAGCTTCAGTTCTTTACTCCTCAAGTTCCTTTCAGTTTTCTCCCCGTGAAGATCGTAAGTCTAACAACACATGAGTTGACAGGTAGGCACAAACCCATGAAATGGGTCTATCTGGCTGGCATGCACTGGCTGGCTGATGAGAGCTGGGCAAGGCAAAGACTCCTTGGGTGGGGACCGGGAGTGTAATTTGAAAGGCAGATAAACAACAGACCAAGAGGGATAGGCTAACACAACAAATGGGAACCATTCTCTTCATATTAATGTTCCACGTTTAAAAAACAAACAAACAAAAAACGGTTATCAGAACAGAAAATTGGTATAAAATCCCTAAAATACCCAGATGCTAAAAAAGCTTTCTAGCAGGAACACGGCATGATAGAGAACATGCAAATGAGCAAAAGGAGAAGAGATTAATAAAAATCATGACAGAACAGACAGCAGCAATGCAAGTTTTTCTCACGTTCAGCCTCGTCCCTTGTATCCCTCCTGCTCAGGCTGTCCATTGCATGCTGCTTTCAGTTTTCAGCTCTGCCGTCACCACTCCTCTTTCCCTGTCCTCCCAGTAGTCCAGCCTGGAGCTCCCTACACAGCCCTGTCATTGATGCACACTTACAAAACCTCTTCAAATATGTCCTGAGCTCCCTAACAAGACCTGTCTATATTCTTGAACTTGCCCTGTGATGTTGTCCTGTTAATATGCCCCTGAGGACACTGTTCAGCTCTGCTAATGCTCTCAATCCTGAATCATCTGTGATGTGTATTCCTCACTGCATTTCATTTCCTCAGCATTTCTGCCCCGGGGGACTTTCTTCCAGCCAACTAGTGTATTTGAGTCCTAGCTGCTTGATTGCTGGCTCCCCACATCAGCTCAAAGACTGCCTTTGCCTATCACTGAAAAATCTCATGTTTCAGATTCCTGAGTCCTGGTTAAACAAGCCTCTACAAGATTATTTGCTTACCTATATCACACAAGTGGAAAGCAGTTGTATTACAAGAGGAAACAACATTAGAACTAACACTGAGAGACAAAGTTCATTTTACAGTCAATAGTATGCCGCAGATAGCTTTGAGAACATGAAAATGATATGATCTCTACCAACTCCTTGAGCAAACCTGACCTATTCATATTAATACTTTGGTGCTGAGTACATTACTTCATTTAGGGAAGATTTTAGTTGAGGTAAGGGCAATAGCATAACATACTGAATCACAATTAATAATTTATCTGCAAGAACAACCATATATCAATATATCCGCAGAGCAGAACATTCCAAGCTTCTCTCTGGTATTATTTTTCCATCTGGTGTTTACTAAGTGTGCAAAATGCTGAACACTGGGGCTCTATCTCTTCATTGCCTGGTCTCTATGGAGGCTGGCAGAAGTGAGCAAAAGAGTATTAATGAAGTGATGCGGAGTTTTGTCCCCTGAAAAAACAGAAGAGAAATCCCCTAGACTGCGCACATCCAACCTGTAGCCCTCATCCTGCATGTGGCCCACTACAGCTCACAGTGCAGCCCATTCCCTTCCCCGTGCCATCATAGTGCTGGCTATTTCCCACCAAGTGGTCTGGCCGGGCCCTGGGTGAGCACCCATCCCTTAGCAAACAGCCAAACAACTCAAGTGGACTCTACTGTAAAAGCCAGTTAAGTGGTAGTGAATCTGAATGCAAAAAGATCAAAACCATTTACTGACGATGAGTTTATTAAGCAATGTATGAAAAGCATGGCAGATATAATGTGTCTTTGTAAGAAAGCAGATTTTTCTAAAATCAGTTTGTCTCACTGGACTATAGCCAGTCAGCCTACTGAAGAAATAGGAAACTCAATTAAAAGAAATCTGGAGAGTGAAGCTGGTAATTTCAAATCATGCTTTGGTGACACGTGAAAGTACTGATGCTACAGACACAGCTCAGCTTGCCGTTTTCAAGAGAGGTACTGATAACAAATATGATGTCACTGAAGAAATTATTTCTTTGGGGCCATTAAAAGACACAACTAAATCTCTTGGTTTGTACGAAGCAGTAAAAATTCCATTCAAGCAGTTTTCTTTAACCTTTGCCAACATATCTGGTGCAGACACTGATGGTGTCCCGCTGACAACTGCTAAAAAAGGGGGACTTACAAAAGTTATTGGAAGGCGATGCAACTGCCGTCAGCAACACACGTTTGACGAAATACTGCTGCATCGTTCATCAAGAAAATTTACCTGCAGAGCTTTAAAAATCAATAAAGTCATGAAAATCGTCACTAAAGCTGTGAATTTCATGATGGCCAAAGGATTGAATCAGTTCCAGTTCCAGGAGTTCCTTCAAAGTACGGATGCTGATTATGGGGACATCTTTTGCTTTTCTGAAGGAAGGTGGCTGAGTTGGGGTAAAATGCTAACAAGACTTTCAGATTTGCAAAACGAAATCAAATCATTTCTGGAATCAGAAGGAAAACTTGTACCAGAACATGGAGATTAAAAATGGCTCACAGATTTAGCATCTCTGATGGATTTGAGCGCTGCTTTAAATGAGTTAAACGTGCAGCTTCAAGGTGAAAATAAACTTACCTGTGCTATGTTTCAAACCCTAACGGTTCAAAAGGAAACTTGAATTACGGCAAGCTCAGGCTATGGCAAATAATTTTGTGCATTTTGATACACTGGCTAAATGCAGCCCTGTGAACAGCGAAAAATAAGCAGCCGTGCTTTTCGTTTTGTTAAAGGAATTTGAAAATAACTTCCAAAATTGCAAAAAAACTTATCTAAATTTTGGTATATTTGCGACTCCACTTTCAGTCAGCATAACTACATTACCTGCAAATGTTCAAATGGAATGTATAGAGTTGTAATCAGGTATTCAACTCAAAAAGATTCGTCACGTCTCTTACAAGATCTATTTGCCAGAGAAAAATATCCCTCACTTTACAATAATGCCTTATTTTTGTCAGCAGTTGTTTTTGGCAGTACATGCATTTGTGAACAAGTGTTTTCAAGGCTGAAGCACAGGAAGGGCACGATTAGATCAAAACTCTCTGACAAACACCTTGAGAACTCACTAAGTATTGCAACCACTTTCACTGAATCAGACATTGATGCATTATTTTCACAAAACCAAGGTCAAATATCCCACTAGTTTTATGTTCCTGTTGCTCTCCTTTTTTAATGCTTTAATAAATAATATTAAAAATCACGGAATAAGTATTCAAATACATTAGCTACATTATATATTCTAGATGCTGTCCAAGACAATTCCTCTTCACACAGTGCAGCCCAAGCAAGTCAGGAAGATGGACACCCATGTTCCAGACTGAGCATTTACTTCAGTTACAAAGATCACTACAGCTGCAAATTTCAAGCTCAGCCTCTGATTTCTGTCATCCTCTTATTCTGGTGCTAACCTGCATTGACTCTCAGTGTTATTTTTTCCATGAAGATGCACAGGATATGTCCTATAATCCATTCCTGTTTAATAACTGTCTACATTGAAAATGACGTTTCCTCTTTTACATGTGTAATTTATTGAAATATGTTGCTTTCCACAGGCTCCTTTTGTAAGGGCAGCTGGGGGAACCTTTTCAGAGGAACCTGATTCCTATTTAGGGATTAGGGTTTAAAAATACAATAACTGATAGTCTTCCTCCTTTCACTCCTTCTTCCTCAGTTTTCTAAAGACCCCATCTGCAGGAAAAAAAAAAAGCGGGATATGCAAGGGGTTAATATTCAAGGTATGCATATGCAAAAGTAGCAACCCCTACTGCTTTTTGTTTCCCTAGTTAATCTTTCTGTTGTGCTCCCAGTCAGACTGGTCAGAGAAGATATTTAAACAGTTCAGAGTTCAGGTCTCAGATTAGTCTTCCTCACTGGTCCATAAACCCTTCCTCCTGTTTGGTTAAGGGACAGCAGACATTTACTGTCATGTTTCATCTCGTTAAAAGCAAACTTCTGCTACAAGTTATTTATTCTCTCTGTGCACAACCACAAGGAGAACACTGCCTGTTCAAATGTTTGTGTTCTTCTCTCTGTTTTTCCTTAAGCAAGTACGATTAGGTGCACTGAAATTGGTGGAGTGGCAGTTCTATTAACAAAAACGTCCTCCTTTTCTTTTTGTAGAAACATCTACAGCATATGAAGCAACCATCCTAACCACACACAACTTCTCAGTAATCTCTACAACGCACTTTAGAGACTGACAGCAAATGCAGCCATAAACCATTCAGTCTTTTTCCTACGTGAAGAGACTGTTAAAACCACAGAGCTAATTTTGTGGCTGAAAAGTCACAAAAATCAGCAAACTCCAAGTAACTGCCCAGAAAGCAAGTTTCTTCTGAAAGGATCCACTCTTTGGCATCCCCAAATCAGTACTTAACCACAGTTATCCCATGGAGTTCTTCCCAGGACTCCAAGGGCAACAGATAAACTGGGAGACTGGAAAGTAGGCGCAGCATGGATCACTTGCATTTCCATTAGCTTTGTGTAGTTTCCGGGTGCTACTGACCTTAGCAACTAGGTTCCTGAGCGCATTACGTATGCATATTCTTCTGTTAATTTGACCTTTTCTCTTTCCGTTTTGTTCTTTCTGTTAAACATATAAACTTTCCTCTTAAGTTGCCAGGCTTTGCCACTGCATTTTCACATTGTTCACATTTCCAAGTGAGAATACAACAGTTCCTGTTGGCAAAACTTAAAAGCTGTTGAACATATTTAACTTAAGCACCCAGTATAAGTATTGAATAAATTGCACCACTTCACACAAAAAGAAGTAGAGGAGCCATCTCTCCCCCAGAAAGGCTGCCCACAGAGACCTTACTAGAACTAGAAAGTACACATCACAAAAGTTTTACGTAACACTGTTACATAAAAATATGTTCAAGAACTATTCCATTTAATAATGCATTTTTGACCTGTAATTCACTTCTAACACATCACTGCGTCCTAAAGAACAGTCAATAAGAATGACAAATAAATCAGACATGCTGAAACTGAACACTTTCCTGTCTGCCAATGTCACTGCAACTGGATTTTAGTCTATAAAGTACTATGCACTAGCAAGGTAGCTAGCTATAAGTAAGCTATTGGAATTACATGCATAAACAAATTACTGTATGAATACAGAATGTTTGCTGCCCAGATTTTCGCAGAGCAAGGGAGCAATATTAAATAGCAACAACACCAGAGCAAGTACTAAGAGTTTCCTACCAACATACAAACACACACATATACATAGGTGGCTGCATCTGGGAGACTGCTTAGTGGCAGAGAATTCAGAAGCTGGGGTGCCAGAAAACATCAAAATGACTGTGCCACTTCAAACAACGGGTCCATTAGCGAGCACTGTGCCTCAGACAGCTGGCAGTGGGACTGCTTAGGGAAACTAAAGCTCAAAACAACATAAAACGGTATTTCTCACAATTCTTTCCATTGCCTCCAGCAACCCGTGATACAAGAATTTATTTAGCCAAGTATTATCTTTTCTTTCATATGCCTTGAAAGATTTTGCCTACTTTCAACACCCTGGAAAATTTTAGCAACACAATACTTTGTGATAAATTCCAGAGTTTTCATGTAACTTGCTGCGTTTATTTTTGTATGAGGATGGAGTGCAATATTCAAACTAGCTACTTATTGTGCACAGCTGGCAGTGACATGAGTGGTGGTAACAAGAGATGAGTGAAAGTTTCACACATGATTAAAATACTAATATATTCAATTATTTAAAAACAAGAGTAGTTTAAGGTTTGGATACTAGTAGAAAGAGTAAGGTTTGGATATGAAGCGAGAATGGGACATGATCAGGGTTGTGAGCCATTCAAAGGGACGTGACCCTCAGTGTCCTACATACCACTTAATGCCTATTATCAACAAAGTGGACAAACTTCGTGTCTTGTTTCTCAGCCATCATAAAATTTCTTGCCCTTCTTTGCCTACCCCTGCAAACACCTTCTCCAATAACTGTTTATAAAAACAAAGATTGTGAAGATGGGCAGGTGTATCTCTGTAGGAAAGAAAGCAGATGCACCCAACTTCGAGAATTTGTGCTTGAGGCACCACTTGGCACTTATTTTCAGATCTCCCATGGCAACAGCTCAGGGTCCCCGGCCCGGAGCGGCAGGGCGGCAGAAGGACGCCAGCACCGGGGGGTGTCGCGGGTGTAGGGCTGTGGGAACTGGGGAACCGCAGACAGGTAAGGGGGGATTACCTCCTGCTCGCCGGCCTCCTGGAGTACTTATGTTTTGGGGCAGGCCGGGGACGAGGCACCACGCAGCAGACAGTGGGCCAGGCCTGCAACGGAGGCCATGGCCAGGGAGCACCGCGGCGGGGGCCCGCTGAGGTGCCCGCTCTGCCGCAGCCAGAGCCGGCTGCGACCACGCTGGAAGGAAGGCTGGGCGGACACGACACTGCTAGAACCGGCAAGCACCCTCCTTTCGCGGCTCCGGGACACACCTGGCCGGCTGCACCGCCACTTCCAGCCCCGTGTCCTTCCCCTTCCTTTCCCACGGCCGCCTAACTGCCTGTCGAAGTGTTCCTTGTCGTGAAACAGAAGATTAACCGAGGTGGTGAGTTCGAGGGCAGAGCAGGCACGAGTGGAGAGGGAAGGGCAGAACAGCATTTTCTCGTGTCCCGTTCCCGCCCGTCCCTATTGCTACGCTCAGGAGGAGGGAACCGCGCTATATACGCGAGCTCGGAGGTTTGGGGAGGAACCCATGGGATCAGTTAGGCGTCGGCGGAGCGGCGGGCGTGTCGGTTGCGGCCGGGTCGAGGGAGAGGCGGTACGGGCTGACAGGATGGAGCGGGCCGGAGCGTGAACGCTCCACACGGGCGAGCGAGGGCGGCTCCTCACGGGCACTTCGGACTCGGGATGAGGTGGTAAAGGTGCAGGGGTCACGAGAGCCAGCTCTCTGCCTTCTGTCCGGGCATCGCGGCGGAGTGCGGTTGCCTGAAGGGTCTTCGGCCAGCCTCGCAGCGGTGCTGGCACCCATGAGCCCTGCAGCGACTGTGGTGGGTGACAGTCCTGATGGAATTGGGACTGTGGCCACTTTTTTAAGACCCTTGGCATCCTGGCTTTGTCGGCATGCAGTTACTTAGTAAGACTAAGTGTGTGGTGAGACCTCTGAGCACGAAGCACCCTGATGAGGCTTGACATTCATTTGAAGTGCTTTAAGTGCTTTAAATCCATTATAACTCATTGCATTTCTTCCACATTTATCTACAATAAAAACCTGAAAATGGTTATTCTCTGATAGCATTTGAGCAATTATATAAATATATATATATTTAAAATAAAATGAACAAAAACTTTGCCTACAGCGTGATGCAGTTACCACAGTGAAGCTCTTTCCTCTTCATAGTGTCATCCCATCTCTTGTTTTCAGAAAAGGAAATAAAAGCAAGGCTACATGTCTCAATTTTGGATAATATCAAGGTTCTGAAACTCACTGATGAGGTTGAGTCTATCTGTTTTTGCTTCCTGCAAATCTAAGCTGAGGTTGCTCCTACAACTTAGCAGCGTATATGGTTGCAGAATTTAGTATGTGCAGTTATCTGGTGCTACCGTGTGTGTGTGAAATACTGGATATAAATGGGGATTTTACAACTCACTCTGGAAATTAGGAATTGGCCTGTGTCAGAATATTTGAGAGAGAGGCCTTGAGACAGCTGTAGCAGAATAATAGATAAAATTGTCTAATGATCTCTTTGATACAGATACTAAAATTTTTACTTGGCACAAATACAGCATACTGAGTGTAATTCTCTCTGAATCACTGAAAATGATTTCAAACTGGATTAAAAGTAGTATGCAACAGACAGTTGTTAACCTGTAACTCTCAGGTCAGATTCTTAATGAATTCATATCTAAATTGAGAATTGTATATATTTTAATTAATAAATTTTATTACAGTATTACTTTCCCTCAACAGGGAAAATCAACTCACCTTAAAGTAAAATAAATTATAAAATACCTGCTTTCTTTGTAGATGGCCAGACAAGAACCTCAAGAGAGAAACTATGACAATATGCTAAAGATGGTGGAGGACCTGAACAGGGACTTAGAAAAACTTCTGGAGGAAATGGAAAAACTGACAGGTAGAGGTCTTTATTAAGAACAATATGGATTTGTTTACTAGAGTGAAGACATTGAAGATGTATTATTTATATTTACTGCTATGAACTTGCCCATGTGATAGAAATGTAAGTGGGAAGAATCACCATCAGCTAATGCCCTTAATTGAGAGAAGGAGTGCAAGCAATCAAATTAAAAGTTAGTAGAACATGCTTGGTTCAGAGTGGTGGCTGAAAACAGAAATAATATCAAGGCATGTAATTTACGATTAAAACAGATTAAAAACATAAAATGAAATTTAATTTTGAAAAATGGTGGAATGTGCAGTAACTCAAGGTAGTGCATGATATTTCATTAATTGTTAGTCAAATGGAAGACTCCTTTGCAAATTTAATCTTAGACCCTTACCTATAGAGGAGACTGCATATTTTTCTGTATTTTCTGCAGCAGTTCTATCAGAAACTATATGCAACTAACATGAATAGATGGAAATGGATAATTAAACAATTTGCAATTAGTGGCAGCTTACAAATGTTGCTGAGAAAACTACAGTCCGCTTATGATAAAAGAGAAGAAAAAATATGAAATAAATACAAAAATAATTTCCTCTGCTTTATCAGATACCCATTTTTTTTTCCCCCTGAATTGATCTCATTAGTTATGTTGTTCTTAATAGTTTTTCATCTCCATTCTGTGGCCTTCTTAGTTCTCCTCTTCCTCACTGCTTTCCTCTTCCTGAATGTTACTGATCTGGAGAGAATTCTTTGGTTCAGTTCATTTATTTTAAAAAAGCCTGTTGTGCCTTTCTTTTTAATTACTCACCTTGTTGTAAACTTTAGGTAAAAATGTCCATCACCCTTTCATACTTTACACTGTATATATACATCTGTATACTTCCATACTGAAGTATTTTGAGACATTTATAAAGAAATAACATCAGATTTATTATATTTATTAATTTTGAGCATTATTGTGGGCAGCTTCTTCTATTGTATGTCAAGCTTCCTCTAACATAAAATCTGAACTGATAATAATTAATGTATTTTATTTTTTTATTCAATCGCCCACTGTGTTTTTAGCCAAATTCCTGGCTTGGTAGTATCTCTTGTGTTTATAGTGCAGGCAACCTGGATGGCATATGACATGGTAGTAATGCGTACCAACCCTGACCTGACCAATTCCATGAGGCGTTTGGAAGATGCCTTCCTGAACTGCAGAGAAGAAATGGAGAAAAAATGGCAAGAAGTGCTAAGAGAATCTAAAGGTGAAGAGCAAAAAAAGGAATAAGTTGAATTTAGTCATGCTGGCAGAACTGTATCCCTTGGAAAGTCTCCAGCTTTTTTGTATTCCAGGCATGGAGGTTTCACAAACAGCATGGAAAACGGATTGCTGTTCATCTTACTAAGAACTATGTACGTGTTTACACTTACGGAAATATTTTTATGATATATTAATATTGTTGAAGATAAAAGGTAACTGTTTCTATTTTTTATTACGCTCACTTTGTTGTGTACATGCATACAGAACTTAGATGCTATCCGTGTTGTTGTTTTTCCTGGAAGATCATATTTACTTCATAGTCAGTATGCATATGTAGAATTCTTTCATCCCTAAACAAATTGAGTGGGGGGAGAAGGGGAGGGTGTGCAGTACACAACCACACTAATGCACCTTTCAAGGAAAAGTAAATAATTCATTTTTTTTACCAAATAAACAATTCTAGATTTGCAGACTCATCATGTTAGTTTGATGTGAGATTACCTACTGGGCGTTCATTGACAGAATTGTATTATTAGGTAGCTCAGCTGTAATTTTTTGTCATTTTATTTCCTTGGAATTTCAGCCATTTATTTGAATTGACTGTCCCAGAAAGTTTGTTCTTTTGAAACTCTCTGAAGGTAATGTCTCATTTAAGAAAAAAGTGTTCAGTTATAGACTACACTTTGTGTGATTTGGTCTGATTTGGTCTGTGGGATTGCTGCCGAAACCAAATGAATCATATTATACTGCCTTTCTCCCAGTGTTCCTACTGAATGTTATTAAAAAAGAACAAAAAAATTTCTTTTGTAGTCAAGATGCAGGCTAAGAGCACCACCTTGTGGATTGCAGTTAATTCATAAATATTTTATCTAAACTGGAAAGCCATGTAAGTTTCCATTAAAATTATTCTATTAACAGGCTGATTTCTAGTGAGCAGCAACATAGCAAGTAATAGCACCCTAAAGTAATGTCAACTTGCCTTCCCTCCCCCTCAATTATACCTAGTGTTTCTAGAGGCAGATGGAAAGTTTGACCCACATTCTTGACTTTTGTTGCAGTAGATAGGTCTTCATTCCAGCCAAGGTAGGGCAAAATAGCAGAACTTGAGGAACCTTGCAATTTCATCACTCCTTGGAGGACCTTCATGGCCTGCTTTCACTTTAGTACCTTGACGGCACCATCCCCATTCTTTAAATCTGCATTAAGAACTTAATTTTTTTTTTTTCTTGAAGTGTCACGAGTCTTTTAACTGCTCACGTAGAGATGTACAAAATTTTATGATTGTGTGTTGTAACCTTTCAGTCATCCTTTTTCTTACTCATGGAAGTTCTTAGCCTAGTAACCACATGCCCAACAAACACCCACCTATGATGAGTGGTAGGGAGAGAAGTTGGGAAGAGAACAAAACGCTGCAGGTTAGGACTGTATTTTGCTTGGAGAATCTGGCTACCTCAGTAGACTGAACTGCCTCTTCCTCTCTAAACTTTTCTTCCCAGCTGCATAATTGGACTTGGGGAGATGCACCAGAATAGGGACAAGATTATTATACTTGTCTTTCACTACTTTTTTTTTTTTTTTTTTTTTTTTGAGATTTATTGGTAATGAACTTAAAGGGAGAGAGAGTTTTGTTTCATGCATCTCACCATCTTCCACATTTCAGCCCAGTTAGATGCCTTAGACACCTGCAACAGAAACCATACTGAAATACACTGATGTCCTGTCACAGGGGTACGTAATACAAATTTAATTTACAAAAATAAAAAGGTGGTGGATCAACATCTTCATCTAGTGTTCGCATAACTTAAACAGTAATCAAGATTGCTGGGCTGACATCTCTATCATCCATCATGGAATATTTTTATAATGAAAAGTGTCACTAACAGTTAAGCTTTATGCTTACTTGCAGTGAACTCCACTTATGTGATTTCAGCCTGTACAGCAGTTATACACAGGTGCTTCCTGTACTGTATTTTATGGAAAAGCATGCTTCTGCGCAACAGCCACAAAAGCAAGAGAAGTTGGCACTGGTGCACTGTCAATCTGTGTGCCCAAATATGGCAGTAAGGAATTTTTTTCTTAGCTATTCTTTCCTAAGCTTCTGATGGTAACATTTCATAAGCAAGTGACAAATCAGCTGAACTTTGCTGGTAGTTGTTTTAGACACAGATCTGGACAGACACTAGAATTCGTTAGTGCTAATTCACATTCCATGAATAAAGACAGTGCTCATCACAATAAAATTTACAGATCACAGTTATGTACCTAACTCATCTTCGAGGCAAGAGTTGGATGCCCAAGAATTAACTATCTGAGAACCAGCAAACCAAGCCATTTGCCGTCTCATCCAAAAAGCCTGTAATGACAACATAAAGCAGAACTGAGAAGGGGATGTGGGGCCTCTGCATTTCACTTACTTAGGCATCTCACTCCTTGTTGAAATATAGCCTAAAGCTCTGGTTAGAATATTTACTTCTTCCAGTACTGGTGCTTTCCAGTTCTCACCACCCTTTGGCTGGTACAACTGCTTTTCCCCGACTACCTATGAGCATCTCAGAACAGATACTTTCTTGCTACAACTTTACAGTGATGCTGAAGGCCAGCTGGTTTTACAGAAAAAAAAAGCTAGACCAATGGAAAAGACAACATCTAAGACTTAAACTCAGGATTTGCAAACAGACTTTCTGAACAGCCAAACCAAATTTACTTGTATAGCCCTTAATCTTCTTTGGAAATTTCCAGGGATCTACAAATGGAAGAATTCAAGGCTGTTACTCTACAGCTAAGGTCACTACAACTCTTGGTATCCAGATCACACATTTCATTCTAGCATTCTACCAGGGAGTCTGAAGCACATATCCTTGCATGAAATAAGCATGCACGTAGAACTGGTTTTCTCAGCCCTTATGGTAAGCTTTACAACAACAAATGATATACTGTAAAATGATTACACCATGGGTGGCCAACCTTTTGGCCTGCTTGGGCCTCCTTGAATGAAGAGAAATTGTCTTAGACATCATATAAAAAAATATAGCCTATACATATATATAAAACAAAACTTATATATTCACTTATATATTTACTTATTAAAACATTATCAAAGGAGAACAAAAGAAAACTAGTAGGACATTTGACCTTGTTTTTGTGAAAGCTCTAGTGCAGTTGAAGTGGTCACAATTCTCAAGGTGCTCATCAGGGACTTTTGATCTTATTTTATACTTCCTATGCTTCATCCTTTACGTACCGCCAAAAAAATAATGACACGAATAAGGCAATTGTAAGCCGAGGGATATTTTCCTATGTTAAGATAGGTCTGATAGAAGTCTAGTAAAAAGACATGGTCAAATTTTTGAGTTGAGTATGACTGCAACTCTATACATGCTGTGCATTGCTATCCAGAACACGCTTGTCTTTTATGTTGCTGCTGCCACTGCTGAAACACACAACTGTCCTAACACCCACTGTTTAGCCTCCATAAAGGTTCAGCAAGCATCAATGAGTGTCAGTGGATGCTATTTTTTCCCCCACAAGAGGGAATTCAGTGACGCATCTTTGCTTCATAAGCACCTTCCATGTTAGATGCCATTTTGTCCAACTGCCCCTCTGCTGCCATATGTGTCACACAGCAACAAAATGTAACAGAATATTGGCAGGAAGGCTCAGTCTCTACCACCATACCACCAACACCTGCTTCTGACATCATGGGCCAATATAATGAAAGTAATGCCTCCGTGTATAGTAAATATCAAAGCATTACTACAGAATTTAAGAGTATACCATGTTTGTTAAGATTATAATGAACAAAGACAGCCTTGCACCCATATGTCTGAAGTGGATTTAGTGAGTCCTGCTTAAGGATTTTTGAGAGGCATGTGTGTTTTCCTCAAGTTTTCATCTGTCAGAACAGCCATATTCTTTTTCTCCCAGAGAAAATCCACGAGTATCACTGTTTCCCTCTCCCCTCATCTCTAGCACAGTAGTTTCAGCACAGAATGCATCTCACAATAGTCCTTACCTAGCACTTCTGAAAGTAGTCATGGAAGTGACCAGTGCTGCAACATGAGCTTGCTCTACAGTGAATGAATGCATCGGTGCATATGCTCAAAGGAACCAAAAGCACTCTTCATCCTGAACCAAGTCTGTAGTTTTCACTTCACTGTTTATTCAAAGTTCTTAACTCACTGATCACAAAAGCAAGCCAAGAAACACTTAATGCTGAAAGCTAGGGGCACGGCAATCCATGCATCATCGTGCCTTCCCTTATCCCTCCCTCACACCAGGCGAAGAGAAAGGGAGTAAGGCTCCAAAGCAATTTGCTTCCAGCCCTTATTATTCACTACCTGACACTCCCTTCCTTTCCCCACTCCCCATTTCCTGAGGAGTAGCATGGGAATGTAAGACCCCAGAGAATCTCATAATTTTTAATTATTAGAACAAGGAAACTAGAGGGGATAACGATAGAAATCACCTGCCAGGAATCTCTCTACATTTGTTTAGTCTTAAACGTATACAGTGTTGCTCCATACCAAAGGGGATTTACCTGAAGCAAAATTCACTAGAGGCTATGTAAGTGTTGTATCGCTAGGAACAGAATTAGGTATTTTAAGGAAACAAATGCATTATTCAAGGTCAGGATAACATCAACTGTAAAAAAAGAACGTGAGAAGTACTGGGCCAGAGAATGAAGCATGCAACAAGATAGCTGAAGGAACACACCCATACTCAGCAGCTGGCAGTAGTGTGATAACACTTGCAAAACAGCCCAGGTTTGGGGAGGAACAAAAAAAACTCCACACATTAGTATGACTATCTGGTTATTAACACAAAATGGTGCAGGTGGAAAGATTTCATTGTTTTCAGGTAAGGAAAACTGAAGAGGCTAATGAAATATACTGCCATTACTTGGAACTTTATTTACTAGAATAAAGTAGCAGTCTAAGTCTTTCTGAGCAGAGAAGAACCTACAGGCTTGGATTCGACTGCTTCGATAACGAAAGCCTTGCAAACCAGAAGGGAAAAATATCCCACTAATCCACTCTAGATGGTACAGACAACTGCTGCAATATATTAACAGAAAAAAAACCTCAAGTCAGAAAAGCAGAGAGGGTAGTGTAGGTTATAGCTCTGTTGTCTAATTACTTTGCAGAAGCTGTTTTTGTTCTACAGTAGCCATAACTAACCCAGTCAAGTCCTTGCACATGCATTATCCAGCAGTGTTTTAGACAAGACATCACTGCATATCAAGAGATGCAGCCCATTTTCACATGTAAATACTGAAGCAGCAAGATTAAAGCCATTAATATTTTGAAAGTAAACAAACACTTCAATGGATTGGTTTTGGTAGTTGAAATCACTTTTATTTGCAAGGAACGTCACCCATGCTGCACAGTTTCAAATAGATCTTACCAAGGAAAGCTGAAGTTTCTCCTCCCCATGTCCTGAAGTGAACAGGACTGGCACAGAAAAAAAAAAATACTCAACACACCTGGGAGGTCTAGCACCAGCATCCAATAAAGAAAAGCATTTGATTTCTATTTCAGTTCTTTTGTTGGGTATTTTCCCCTTTTCAGTTTGATACCAAAAGAAAAACTGAAAAATTCAACACTAGTGAAACATTGAAATTCTAAACAAGAAAAAAACCCAGTTGCTCTTGGAACTGGGGAGGTTGCTCTTTCCAAATCTCACTCTTTATGCATCTGTCTTGCAGGCGTTCCCTGGATCTCAGCTGCTGGTATTTTTTTTTCCTCCTGCTTTTAGTTCTGATGTTTTAAATCTTTGCTTTCATCACTGTTGCTTATTTATTGCTTGAATGTTTCTTTGGTGTTATTTCTGAGTTATATTTTAAGACACCTGTTGAAAAAAGCCAAATTAAAAAAGCAGTTTAAAGTTTTGCTTTCCTAGTACAGAGAACATTCTATTCCTATTAATGACAAGATAAGCATGACCAGCATATCTTATCTATAAACTGAGTACCACATCTTCCTAAAGTACCAACTCATCAACAGATGCTATTAATGAGGTGTATATATACAGAATCACAGAACGGCCTGGGTTGGAAGGGACCTCAAGGGTCATGAATGTCCAATCCCCCCCCCCACCACAGGCAGGGGCACCAACCTCCACATTTAATACTAGACCAGGCTGCCCAGCACCCCATCCAGCCTGGCCCTGAACACCTCCAGGGACGGGGCATCCACAACCTCTGTGCAGCCTGTTCCAGCACCTCGCCACTATCTCTGTAAAGAACTTCCCCCTAATATCCCCTAAATCTTCCCTCCTTCAACTTAAAGCCGTTTCCCCTTATCCTGCTGTTATCTACCCTTTCAAAGAGTTGTCACCTATACAGGTAAAGCAAACTTTGCTTTGTGACAGATACAGACAGAGGCAGAGAAAGAAGTTCCTTGGACTCACCTATAAAAGGCTCTCAGAAGTTACCACAAGTATCTAGCCAGAAATACAGGGATGTGGCGACACATCCAAGGAGTCCTAGAAATCCCATTTCACTCAGAAAAGATACTAACTATGCTCCTTACCTGAGGGATAGTAGAGGTGCCTGCAGAACCTGACATTACTCAGCACCGCTCTGCTCAGTCACTGGAGCAGGATTTTCAGCAGGTGTTTCAGTCACCTTTGTCTGAGACACAAAGACAAAATAATTTTTGTTATAGGTAAAGACTAAGTCCCTTCTCTGTCCAAAAGCAGTTTTGTGTTTTTTTTTTTTTTTTTTTAAAGTAAGCTCTGACATGGAGAAAGCCACCTTGAGTGGATAAGATAGAATAATAAAGTCTTCTCCTCAGTAGGGTAAAGTCTGATGACTAACAGTTAATGTAAATCTAGTTCGTGCAGTTCAGGAAATTGATATGGAGCTTTCAAATCCATCTGTCCTGGAGATGGATAGTTTCAGGAAAACAGTTTGAGCTGGAAAATAAAGTGTTTCTTTCTACTTCAGAAGTCTTTATTACAGTCTGACTCCAATTAAAAACTATCTAGAAGCAATTCCTACCCCACTGCTGGTCTCATTTAAGGTATGCTGCTCAAACAAGTTTGTAAGAAACAGGCAATTAAGCCAGCTACCTTTACCATCAACTTGCCATCAGTTTCCTGTAACATTCTGACAACAGACTTGTCAAATCCCCCTGCCCAAACTTCTTAACACTCATCCCATCAAAACTCAGCCTCTGCCACATGGCCAGGAGCATGCTTACCTCTTTCCCATCCTGAGCTGGTGTATTGGGTGGACGAGGCCGACGCCGGTAGTTGTATGGGCGCCTATACCCACGACGAAGTGGCTGCTGACTCACAGCACTGGCCTCATGCTGGTTCTCCTTGTTCTCAGCCTCTCCAGCGACCGGGGCAGGGCGTGGACGCAGGGGCCCTCTTGAAGAGGCAGGGAAGTACATATAAGTACAGAAGTAGCCTGAGACAGTTAAACTACCTTAATTCCAGCCCAGCAAAAACCTCACTAGCCAACTACCATCTTTTATGGTTTAGAATGCAAGCAAACAATTCCTTTGGAGTTCCGCTGTCATACAGTTCAAGGGAAAGTCCTATTTCATTGAGAAAGACATGCAGCCTGAGTGTCTCTCACTGCTGGAACTACATCAGCATGTTCTGCAATAAAAAGGTAGGTAAGCCATCTGAACTGTTGGCTAAGAATTAAAAAAGAAAAACCAACAACAACACAAGCCAGTGATCATTTAAGCCAGTCTTGCCAATTAGGCTTGCACTAGTTACACACCAGCCCAGCCTTTATAAATGAATGCCACAGTTCCTTGGAATCCCTGTTACACTCAACAAGGAATATCCAGGAATGTTTCACAAGTAACCAATACAGCACTGCCTCTCCTGACCACAAAGTATGCATCTCAAGGAGAGCTGAAGGTCACTTACACTGGAAATGCAATACTTTTTTGGGTACTTCAGGAGCATTGATTACTTAATGTATTCTGTTCACAATAATGTCAGAATATGGCTACAAGTCACTGCCTACCACCTTGTTCTCATTAGGAGGCTTAATTAATCCACAGTTACCCAATTCCAAAAGCCAATTTAGATTTCCCAAGGAAAAAAGCTAACAGAAAAGCACTGGTATCACTAGATTTAGGTATTGCTTGCACTTACATGCACTGTTAACCTAAACAGAAACATAATTTACTCACATTGGAATGCACATCTTAAGCTACCTCTTACAGGAGGTAGCCCAATGCTCATGAGGACTTTCAGTAATAGTTTATACATGTCAGATTGCAACACAGTATTCAGTATTATCCACATTCCTGCAGCCCCAGAAAATGTTTGTGTTGAGGATGACTGTGTTAAGTGCTAGAAAACCTCAGAGCGGAGAAGGAAGGCTTATAGTTGTAGACTCAGCATGCACAAGAGTGTTAAGTTTAACTCTGCATGGAACACACTGTCATTGCAATTAAGGACCACTTCATTATTCCTATGAAGTTCAGCTACTTCTTGCTTTCGCGTTATTATTTTGCTCCTTCCTGTTTGTTCCTGAGTGAACATGCAACAAAGAACTAGAATTACACCCATTTCATAGTTCATCTATCCAAATTCAAAGCTAGAACCTGACCTCAATAAGCGATATTAAAAAAAAAAGACCAAGTAAGATATGTTGTATGGCAGACTAATACAATTCTCCTTGAGAGTAGTCTCCATAAGGCATCACATTTGTCACTCATCCTTCAAGAGGAAGGAATCTGATTTCTTGTGACTTATGAGCTTTACTACTTACAGGAAGTTTAAAAAAAACAAGTGGGCAACACCTCAAAATGTGTAATAGCCAGAGGCTAGGTATTTCATACACTAATATTTTTAACTACGTTGAATTATTCAATTTTGGAATTACTCCCTCAGCATGGACGGCTGGAACTGGAGTGATCATGTCAGAATTAATAGTAGAAAGTTAAGAATAGAAAAATAAAAATCCTATACTAGCCAATTTAAGGGATGACTAACATAGGTGACTCAGCAAGTACACTACTCAAGTTACACTGCTTATCCCATCGGAAAGTATTTGTGTTCATGTAAAATCCAAATAATTTTTAGTTAAATTTTTCTTAAGAAGTCCTGCTGGGCCATTAAGGACCCCTTTAACCCAGTTTCATGGATCCCTAGGGAAGAGTAAGGGGAAATAGGCTTCTTTATCCTAAGTAGTCTCCTAATGTTTAGTTGCCTTCCACTCTAGAGATTTCTCGAGCTAGATACAGTTTGCCTATTTAGCAATATTGCAACAGTGTTCTCTTCTGGCTATGTGACCCACCTCACTCAAGCTTGTAGCTCCCCAACATCCTGCAGCAAAAAGTTCTAACTACATGCTTCAAGCATAACTTTATTTTCCAACATGTCTCATTTCCTTCATTTGATGTCTCCTCACAGCTTATTCCTACATCAGAATAAAATAGAAATGAAATAATGTAACTTCATCTATTCTTCTCATGCCACTCATGCTTCTGAAAACCTGGGAGACAACAGGACCATGGGTCAGCAGCACAAATGAGTTCCAGCCACACCAGGCAGTAAGTCAGTTTAAGGGCCCAAGTTAAATGCCTCTATGCAAGCATCAAGCATGGAGAATAAACAAGAGGAGTTAGTTGTGCACATAAGGTTATTATGGCCCTGAAATGGAAGGATATGGGCTCTTTAGGAAGGACAAACAGCAGACAAGGAGGAAGCAATCCCTCTAAGTCAACCTCCAGTTGGAATGCATGGAGCTACACGTGGGGATGGATGAGGAGCTGACCAAGAGCTTCTGGATCAGGATTAAAGGGAGGGCAATAACAGCTCACATTACAGCGGAGACTACTAAAAGCCACCCAACCATGAAGACTGATCAGATAAGGCCCTGTAGACAGAAAGGAGCGCCTTCATGTTCAACAAGCCCTGATCTTCATGGGGGGACTTTGACTACCCTGATATCTGTTGGAAAGACAACACAAGGCATAAGCAATCCAGGAGGTTCAGGAATGCACTGATCATAGCTTCCTTCAAAGCGACAGAGGAGCCAAGGAGGACAGGTGCTACACTGGATCCTGTTCTCACCAACAAGGAAGGCCTAGTAAGAAACATGAAGCTCAAGGGCAGCACTGCAGTAAGACTAGAGGGAATGGCCTCAAGTTGTGCCAGGGGAGATTCAGGTTGGATGTTAGGGAATACTTCTTCTCCAAGAAAGTAGTCAGGTGCTGGGACAGGCTGCCCAGAGGTGGGAGTCAGCATCCTTGGAGGTGTTCAAGAGACGTTCAGAAGTTGTACTGAGGGACATGGTTTAGTGGGAAATATTGGTGATAGTTGGATGGTTGGACTGGATGATCTTGAAAGTCTTTTCCAACCCTGATGATTGGTCTATGATTGGTTGTGGTGACAACAAAATAGTAGAGTTTGAGATGATTATGGCAACAAGGAGGGCATACAGCAAAGTCACTACCAGTCAGGAGAGCAGATTTCAGGAACCTGCCTGGTAGAGAACTAGGGCATTGAGCCCTGGGAAGAAGAGAGGCCCAGAAAAGTCAGTTGAATATTCAATAATCACCTCCTATAAGTTCAAGAGGAAGGCAGTTAAAAGGAAGTCAGGCCAAAACACTAGAAGCTCCCAGACAAACCCAAACACAGAAAGGAAGCATATGGAAACCAGAAACAAGGATGGAACCAACCTGGAAGGAACAGTCATTGTCTGCACAGCCAGGGATTAGATCAGAAAAGCAAAAGCCCTGAAAGAACTGAATCTGATCAGGGACATCAAGAGCAACAAGAAAGGCTTTTAAGTATGTCAGTGATAAAAGGAAGCTAGGGAAAACATGGTCCCTCTTCGTAAGAAAATAGGAGACCTTTTTACCCAGAATATGGAGAAGTCTGAGGTACTCCATAATTTTTTTTTTCCAGCTTTAATCTTCACTGGAAAGTGCTCTAGCCACACTGCCCAACTCACAGAAAACAAAGACTGGAAGAATTAAGAACCACCCACTGTAGGAAGAGATCAAGTTTGAGATCATCTAAGGCACCTGAAGTTGCACAAGCCCACAAGACCTGATAAGATGCATCTAAGGGTCCCGAAGGAACTCAGATAGTTTCTTAGTAACTTATCTATTGTAATTCACAGAATGAAGTCTCTTCCAACCCAAGCTAAAGATTATCTAGTTCCAACCCCCTGCCACAAGCAGGGTTTCCAACCAACCTTGCCTTGAATACCTCTGGGGATGGGACACCCACAACCTCTCTCAACAGCTTGTTCCAGTACCTCACCACCCTCTCTGCAAAAGACTCCCCCTGGACATCTTATCTAAATCTCCCCTCCTTCAGTTTAAAACCATTCCTCCTTGGTCTTATCACTATCTACCAATGTAAAAAGTCCATTTCCCTCCTGTTTAGTCTCCCTTCAAACACTGTAAGGCTGCAATGAGGTCTCCCCTGAGCCTTCTCTTCTCCAGAGCAAGGAAGCCCAGCTCCCTCAGTCTGCCTCCTCCAAATCAGAGACGTGGATTTTACAAATGGATCACTCAGTGGGTAAGAAATTGCATGGTCACACTCACATGGTTGCAGTCAGTAACTTGATGTCAAGGCTGAGATCAGTGATCGGGCATTCCTCAGTGACTGACATCAGGACTGGCACTACTCATATCTTTGTCAGTGGCATGGACAAAGAATTGAGTACAGCCTCAGTAAGTTGGCAGATGACACCAAAATAAGTGGTATAGCTGACACTGGAGGGAAGAAATGTCTTCCAAAGGAACCCTAACAGATTTTAGAGGTGTGAAACTTATGAAACTCAACAAGGCCATATACAAAGTCTTACACATGGTTTGGGGCAATCCCAAACATGAATACTGACTAAATAAGCAGACTGACAGCAGACCCGCCAAAGACTTGGGGGGGTGTTACTAGATGAACATAAGCTGATAGTATGTTTGCAGCCTATAAAGCCAACTGCTTCCCGGGCTAAAATCAAAAGAAGCATGGCCAGGGCTAAATCAAAAGAAGCATCCCCCAGATCAAGGGAGGTGATTTTCCCACCCTGTTCTTGCAAGACCCCACCTGGAGTACTGTGCTCCTCTCTGGGACCTGAGGATAATGCCATGGATGCTCCAGACTTGCTCCAGCTACAGAGCATGAATATTATCAGAGGGCTGGAACTGAGAGAGTAGGGGTTGTCTAGCCTGGAGAAGAAAAGGCTCCAGGGAGACCTGATATTAAACTTCCGGTACCTAAAGGGTAGTTTTCAGGAAAGCTGAAGACAGTTTTTACTAGCGCATGCAGTGATAGGGCAAAGAATAATGGTTTTCAATCAAAGAGAGTAGATGTAGATTAGATCAAAGTAAAATTTTTTACTGTGTGGGTGATGAGGCACTGGAACAGGTTGTCTAAAGAGGCTGTGGAAGCCCCATCCCTGAAAATGGATAAGAACACCAGATGCGGCTTTGAGTGACCTGACCTAGTAGGAAGTGCCCCTGTCAGGGATGTTAGAACTAGACAACCTTTAAAAGGTGCCTTCCAACTCAAACTATTCTATGATTAAGATCTTCCATCCTGTCCCTTCCTCCCCCCCAAGCCTCATAGCCTTTGGTCACTCGCAACTGCCATTTATTTTCAGACCTTCAACAGCCAAGTTGAATTTTTTCCTGTCTTTTTGGGAGCACCCCAATCCCCAAAATCTCCCCTTAACCATAAGGCATAGAAAAGTAACTCTGAGAGCACTCCCCTTACTTTTTCTTTCAGAGGCCTTCGAGAAATCTAACATTTAAGGCTTAACAAACAGCAATACTTCCTAGCACAGCATACTACAAGGTAACTGAAACCCTACCACGTATCTGATGTTCTGTAGGGAACAGAATGTGCTCTCATTTTCCTTCTGAAAAACAGGATCTTTTGTACATACAAGCAGTATCAGTGCTTAGACCTAAGCTTGAGTGATACATCCATCTCGGTCTTGGGTACACAAGCCACTAATTTGCAGTGTAGTGCTACACCATTGGCTGCAGTCTACAGGAAGCTTTACAAAGCACATCTTGCCCCTGCAGATGCTGGACCAACCTGCCCCATGTCAAGCAGGATCTAGATTTGTTACTCGCCTAAGTAGTATAAGAATTCAAGCTGGGAAGACATGGAACTTCTCACAACTGAGCAACATATTGAAATGAGCTGGTACAGGATACAAATAACTTTGCCCTTTCTTGACCTGTTCCTGGATCTGAGTAACATACAATTAGGTCAAGCAACTTCTACAACTATTTCCTTACTCCTAAAAGTTACACCTTCCTCCTGGTAATTTAAACACTTCTCATTCTCTCCACCACTTACATGTACTTGAATGTTTGGGAATTCAGCTTTTTTACTCTTCAAGCTTTTATAGACTACACTTATTTGCAATGATGAGCAAAGAAAACAGCACAAACCTGCGATAGCGGGGACGATAAGTAGGATTCCTTTGGACTTGCTGATGAATTTGTCCTCCTTCTGTAACCCCATCCTTGATTTCTCCCTCAACACCCTAAAACCAAAATAAAACAGACAAAATAAAAATCAGGAACACAGATGAAGTGTTACCTTATTTCAGAGGCAGTATATTGAATGTATAGCCCAATGACTTAAATATCAGCTCAGACAACAGTAAGTCTGTATAGAAGCCTCAACATACTAAGCCAAAAGGCAGCAGATAAAGCTTTTGTTTTGGCAAGGAAAAGATCAGCAGCAGAACAAGAGCCAGCTGTGCTGTTTATGTTCCTCAAAGTGAGGGACAAAACCACCTGTTAGTACCCCCTCCCAGTCCCAAGGGAAAGGTAAAGAACCTGACAGATCTCTCCAATGCATACAAAAATAGGTTTCAAGACACGACATTGAATTGCAAAAAAGTGACTATGTTACGGAAAGGCAGCTGTTGACCTGCACACTTCTGAATTTGGAAGACTAACTTAAAGTTATCATGCTGAGCACTGCTAGAGACTACTCTGACTTCATTAAGCAAAACCCTTTCCAAAAAGAAAACACGTCAAGTTCAAAGACAGAAAAATACTGCATCATGTCAAATACTCAGCTCACATATCCACTCAATATCAGCCTTTGAGCTATGTTCCCTTTAGCTGAAAATGGATAAAGTTGTATTACAGCATTCTTTTTTTCCAAAAGACAAGACACTACTGGCATATGAGGTCACCATGACTTACAGTTCTAATTTTACTGTTCTTTGCTCCAAAATAAAGGATTCAACAAGAGATTTGGAAGAGAATCATGTTTTCTGCATCTGATTCAGCATGTAACAAAAGCTATTTATTCCTGATGCCTTCTGTAGCCCACTTAAGAATTAATCTGAAAAAAAATACATTTCTGAGCATTATAGTATTTATTTGCATTACCACTCTGTCCCGTTTATATTAAGACGCTCTGTTCTATGTAACTTGGCAGTTAAATCTGAGAGGAGTGGTCAATGTCTGCCTTGCACAGTGAAGTGTGTGCCAATAACAGTTCTGAAGTCTTGGAATTTCCCTTCCATAAAAGAAGGATGTGGCTATTCAGTCTGGGAAAGCACAGACATGGGAGCCAAAGAAAAAGCAATACCTGAAAGGAAAAAGCAGCAAAATCAAAACAAGTATATTACTATCTCCCTCGTACTATGATCCTGCACAAGTTTCAGCATAATCACTGTTTCCCTTCTCCAGGATTTCTGACCAAACAATTGAAATTCTAGTGCTGCAATGCCAGACATATGAAATCACAAAGGCCTAGAAGGTCTTGTCTAAGGGACAGCGTACCAGAGGTTAACAAAGCATCAACCAACTCAACAGTAAGGAGGAGTGCAAAGTCATGTTTTCATCAGCCAAAGCTCTTATAGCGCTGGACAATCAGCATTACGTTCACTGCTCTTTAAAAGATAGTACTGAATTCCTATGTCTTTAATAGCACAGCCTAAACGCATTCCTCCCCACAGAATGCTGCATTGAAATCTCAGATAAAGAACAGACTCTAGCTCCTTTAGTGACAAAAACCTTGATAAAGCTTTCACTGAAAAAAAACACAGACACTGTTTCCCTGTTCATCTTGAACTGAATGTTGATATGTCAGTATTTTATGTGGGCTTGTTTTAAGTAACTAGTTGAAATTACTTAGCCCAGAAATATCAGCGATTTCCTGCATCCTCCACAGTATCACAAAAACTCAATTAGCACATTCATATAGCTAACAATTACTCAGATCTGCCAGTTTGAAGTGCAGCATACTTTCTGAATAAAGCTGCTATGCTGCCAGAAGTCACTAAATACAGTTTAACCAGAAAACAGAACCTAAACTTTGAGATTGCTTTATTATACTGACAATAAATTATATTCATTTACTGCGAAAACTTCTTTGTACTATTAAAAGCACCAAACTCCCAGCACATACACGATCTACTACATGATACACTTAACATTTTCCACTGAAACCTTCCAACTCTACATACTACCTTTTAGTAATACACCAGGTCATCCTAAAAGATAGATGTAATGAAAAATGGTCAGCTTCTCACATTTTTCTCCGAAGACTACCACAATAGGTAAGCATACTGTACTATCCCATGAAGACACCAAGTTTTAATCCCTCCCCTGAACAGAATGTCTTTAACCATTAACTGTAACCGCAAGGAGTTTTTTCACCTGTCTCTTCAATTTTATTCATTAGTTCTTAAATTTCTTCAGATCATTCCCTAACTTCCATACAGTAGTACTCATGCTTTCACATTCTCTCAGTGTCAGTCTGCCAGTCCCAGTGGGAGTCTCTCATCAGTGAGAGCCTTTAAAATATTTCCCAAGAAATTTTACCTGATCCATGTGTATAACTTCTTTTGTTAGTAATCCACACAGTAATTAAATGAGGATATCATCAATTCAAGGTTATTTCATGATCCGTTGCCTGTAATAGTATTCTGTTTACAGCTCCATGTCATGTCTATGCTGCCACAGTTTGTGGAAGACTGCAGCCTCTTATCTTCAGAGAAAGAAACTAAAGAAGATTCTGAAACAAAAAACGTACTCCTGCTTTCCACAGAACTCCCCAAGCAGTTCAAATAAGGTCCATTAAAGTTGGTTAAAAATCTCAGATTGCTGAAGGTTCTCTTCACTCTTGAAGAAATCCATACAGTATATTCAAAAATAGGTCAAGTTATGTCTAGACTACAGACACATTTGAGCTGAGCTAGCATGGCTAACAGAAGATAGCATGTAGCACTTACCAAAGCCCACAGAGTTAAGCAAGGAGAAATAGGTCTTGCTAGGCTAGAAGGTTGGACTGGAGTTGTTAAGTGACATCAGTTAGAAGCTCTAGAAGGCTGGAAGTCACTTCAACATGTTACAGCTGAACGTTATTACAATCCATAAACTACAGTATTGACTTCTCCCCCCAGCTTTTTTTTGCCTCTTTAGTAAAGAGTATCAACAATGTGGCAGCTGAGTTATGGAAAAACCTTTCACCTCTGTAGCCCAGTACATCAGAAGAGCAACAGGCCTAGATACAGTGAAGTCTCTTCCTTGAGGCGCGTAACAGTTGTCTATAAACAAGGAAGTGTTCTTTAGACACAGAAGGCTGAGCATAGCATCAGTAACTTAAATTTAAGTCTCAAAAGCGGAGTTATTTCCATCTAACTATCTTGCAGGACTCAGATAGAGAGGCACCACCCTTATTCTACATGAATGGTACCCTACAGCTCAGACATTGCTAACTTTTCTACCCCTCTGCAAATCAGAACAGAAAGTAAGGAAATCTCATTAAAGAGAAGCTTCTTTTGCAATATAGTAGAACTGCAGTTGCCAAATGAAGAGTATGTTAATTGATGCAAGAAATTTCCAAATTCAGTCTACAAGCAATTGATCAAAAGCAAGCACACAAGGCATGACAAGATTTGGGTGGTTTCACTGACCTACACTAGGACAATTCAGAGAGAGTCCCTGCAGAGAGCCCTTTGCAGTCCCTAAAAAGATCTCACTAGAGCGGAGCTTTGATTTGTTCAGGCAGATAATCAACAGGTTGGTAAGAAAGCCCAGCAGAACTGGTCAGTCCTCACTAGCCAAGAATGGCCCAAAGGAATATACAAAAAGTTTAGTGGGCATAACTGCAGCCAAAGATGGCATTCTCAGAACTCTTGACTGAGCTCATCTGAGAGTGAGGTATCACTCAAGCAAATCATACACGTCCAAGTTTATGTGATTAGACAGCATGCATTTCAGAGCATTCAAGGAACTGGCCACTATCATCTTTGAAAAGTTACAGCAATCATGGAGTTTACTTGGTTATCTGTTAAAGGCAGGCATACTAAGGGTATACACTGTAAGATCTCCAACATCTTTGACAGCATTACAGAATCTACTCTTAAGCTCAAAGATGACACCAAATCCAAAGGAACAATCAATACATCATTGGGCAGGCTGAACATCCAGAGGAATCTTAAATTGAAGAGGAAGACAAAAGAAACTTCATGAGCAGTGATCATCTGCACATTTTGAAGGCCATAATTCTTCCAGAATCATGGATTACTGAGGGAGACCAGCATGCTTCTAGTTTTTTTATATGTAAAAATTTTTTATATATAAAGATCTCTCAAGATTCCCAGGCCCCAGACACCTAACTGTTGAGGTCTGCTGCATTTTGGGTACCAGTCTGAGGATCTGGATATAAGCAAGTGTAAGGAAAACATGGTACCACAATTTTGCTCCCCCTCTTACTCCATATACCTTCAAGTACTGGGATCTAAGTGTGTTATTCTGTCATATACTAGTCAGAGTTTCATCTGCATGAGTTCCCATTAGACATCCAAGAGAATATAGCTCAGCACAAGAGCCTTGAGACTGAATGTTCCCCATGCCTGAGACAAGCCTCACACAATCATTCTTCAGGCAAAAGGAAAAAAGCTGCTTTACATAGTCAGCAGTACAGAGGGGACGTGTCAAAGCCCTGATGTTTGCTCATTTAAAATCTGAAGCAGGTCCTGGACAATATAAACACCATCAACTGAAGTATTCATTAGAGAGTTGAGTGAGATTTTAATTTCAGGAGAGCAAAAGGAAACAGAATTGATACCAGAACATAGCTAGTTGATATTCCTCATTTCTAGTTTGTTAGCTCATCAACAAAACTCCTAGCTCTCTGCTGCATGGATTGAAAGCATAAGCTGCAAACTATCACTACAAAGACACATTCAGTAATAAAGTATCGGTTACCATCACCAACTTCCAGCAGTCACCAGGGCTTCACTCAAAAGAACACCTTTCACATATTTAAAGTTTGGTAGTATCTAACAGCATTAAAAGAAAAAACTTCAATAGACAAGCATCAACAGCTAGGCTATAAGGAAGGATGCCTCCATACTGGCAACTCTGCAGAACAAGATGGAGAGGTATGTTGCTTGGGTAAAGCAAGACTTTCATACTAGATCACCACACACTCCTGTAAACAATGATCAGACTCAACTGTTAGAAAAAAAAAGATACTTTCAAGCCTGCACTATGTTCAAGTCATTGGATTGTTCCAGGCACCAATACAGCAAAAGCACAGAACGGATAATAGTAACTGCCAGAACTACAGCCACACATCACTTTAGACCTCCCTCTGCAAAATCTTGTAGGAAAGTTTTCCACACCTATACACTACATGTTTATAACATGTTTGGGTAGCCAGCTTAAAGAAAAAAATGTATTTTTATACTGCACTGCTGCAGACAGTTCTATTAAGGGATGCTACATAAGAGTAGCAACTAGTTTGTCAAACTACTACTGTGCCATGCTAAAACAATGAGCTTTTAAACAAAAAAGTTTCTCCAATCAACCTTCACAAGTGATTGTTATGCTGCTTACTTAGGGTAGTATAAATACTTCCTATTGCTTCATGTAAAGGGCATGGTTAACAGCCTAGGTGTCTTATTTCTCAACAAGCAGATATCCTAACACCCAAAAAGATACTTAAGACAGTTCTAGAACTGGATGAAAAGAGCCTACAGGACACCCAGTAACAGCTATCACCGACAACATCAGTGATGTGCTGGAAAAAGCCAGATTATTACTAAAGAACACTCATGACTTAATTAACTTAAATCAAACCTGTAGCTCCCTCTCTTGAGAAAACTAGAATTACTGTGGAGGTAGGGTGACGATTGTTGAAAAAAATATAAAAATAAAAATTAAACTTACACTTCGAGGTGGTCCACGGCGTCTGCCAAAATAGCCACGTCGATAGCGGCGTCGGTCTGCAGCATAGCGGCTGCCTTCTACAGGGACTCCATCTGGCCCAGTGACATTAGCTGCTTCTGCACCCTGGAAGACAAAAAAATGTAAGCCATCAGTATGCAAGAAAAGAGCCAGGTGTAGCAAGAAGGGGAAGGAAGATAAAACATGAAGCTTGTATGCGTAACATTGTTTCCTAGCTATAGGGATTCCTTCTTCACAGGCAGTGCAAAAGCAGGCCTGTTACTCATAATCCTGGTGTTACGGAGTGAGAATGTGAGTGCCACCCACCCCAGAGATTAATACATTAAAAGATATACAGCAAAACTTGTGTTACTTCTCAGAAGAATACTGACAGCTCCGTTGGATTACATCTCTACGCCTCAGTAATCTCACCTTCTCTCCCTCGACCACATCAAATTCTACAGTCTCTCCATCACCAACACTGCGCAGATACTTCCGTGGGTTGTTCTTCTTTATAGCGGTCTTCAAATAAAGATACAGAAAGATACATTAGTTCACTTCACACCCTCAAAGCCTGGTAGATGAAGAAAGAATAGTCTTTCTGCTACAGTCTCAAATCCACACACCAGATGATCAGCCACCATGCCAGAATATATCAAATACATAGATCTCTTCCTTTTCACAGGGTCTCCTTACTGAGTCAGTATTTACTCCTTCAATACTCATGAGCTTACAAAACAGCTGTTGCCCCAAGATTCCTTCTCTCAAGCCTACGGTGTATCTGGACCATTCTGCATGAATTTTCTATTTCCTGCATGCTCTGCCAAGATAGCAACTGCAGCAATCATTAGGAGACACACTGAACACTGCAAAGAGCTTAAAAAAAAATCAAGAGCATTTTGGAGGAGGTGACATCAACAAAAAGGTATTTTGACAATTCATGGTGACTAAAGAAGAATTACTGTAACTCTGTAATAACAGAAATAAGCATTTTACCTAAGCGCTGTAAGGGAGACCGCAGAAAGTTAAGTGAGTCCCTACCGAACACAGGGAAACAGTACTAGAACGGATTATCTCAGACATCTCTTTCAGACAAACACTAAAGTGTTATTAATGACATTGTTTAGACCCAGTTGGTATTACCCTCAATCCCTAAACTCACAGAAATACTTGGGTATCTACTGTTGATAGGCTGAAAATCATTCTAGGGTGCTTTCCAGTTAGAGGCATGCTTCCAGGATTCCTAAAATGCATTAAGCAAGGTAAAGCAAGGGAAGGCTCAGCTCATTAAGTAAGGGTTTACAAACTTAAGAGACTGAAGAACACTGAACAACACATACACTGAAGACACCAATATATCGGGCCAGTATTTTATTTTTTACTGAAGTACTCTTCAATTAAAGACCAATATACTTCAAGTTTCCTGATACACGTCTCTTGTTAGCATAAATGAGGTAGGTATAGGTCTACTACTTAGAAGTACACAAATCCCACTTAAGAAATGGGGTACAAGGCAAAAAACAGAAAAAGTCATCAGTTTACAAAAAACAGGCCAAATGAAGATCAGCCAAGTTGTTGCCAGTGCATGGCAACCATAATCATTCTATCAACAGTGGGAAATATTTTAGGCTATTGAAGTACCAAATGAAAAATTCTAGTCAGTTTAAGTTCAGCTTGACCAGTTTAAAAAAGATACTTCTATTTGTTGATGAAAAACCACCCCCCTTCCTTTAAGGCAATAGGCCTGCATGTCCTTGCAGCACTGCAGCTGCACACCCAGACAATTATTCTCAGTACCTTGCAGTGTCCCTGAAGAACGTGAGAGCATAGACAGTATTGATACCAAAGCAAAAAACAATCCAAGAATTTTTCTGATACAGGAACAGAAAGAACTGCTCAAGTACATTCTTTTGGGAAACACCACAACAGGCAGACTCCCACTCTCCCGCAGAGACAACTTAGCTTTCCTGCTAACCTACTAGTAGCAGCCCATTACTAAAACCATCTGAAAGTGCTAGCTTTTCAATAAATGAGAAGTACTAATACTAAAATTGTTATCTTACTGTAGATTAAGGGTTTAATTATTTCACTACCACTTGTATTGAAAAAATTGGCATGACCTCAGCAGACTTGTGCTCTGCATGACATGTCAGCAAGTTGTGTTTTCAAGTGCTCTTTCTTGCAAAGGGGGAGGAGAACTACAAGATCTCTTTTCAGCAAAGGGCATACTTAAGATAAATAAAGCTACTCAAACTTTCAAGAAAAGTAATGGAAGGTAAATTCAACAGGACTTCACAACTGCTATCTCAGACTTACGTACAGAGACTTCAGAATTTAGATTTGCAACTGAATAGAAGATAGAAGCTACTACTTGGTAGACTGAGTTTATTTTATGAAGGCAACCAGGAATAATTCTGAGTACATCTAGAATTCAGAGCAGAAACTTTATGACTTTACTACTGCTACATCAGCAGCAGGTAAACACTGAAGAAATAAGATGCTTAGAGGCCTGAACTTTAAGCTTGGTGAAAGGACTTTTACTCCATATACCCAGAGAGGAGAGAATACTGTTCTCCCTGCTGCTGTTCATCACCATCCTGCAGGCTTCAGGGCCTTTGATTCAAGGGACAGATGTTCTGTATTAACATAGACAGCACTGAACAATAAACTAAGATCTTTTCCAAAGGGACACCAATGAACAGAAGGCTATGACAGACATTAGAGTTAGTTCAGTACTGTTTGGAAAAGTCCCTTCCACACACAATATCACATCATGTTTACATCTGGCACTGTCACAATTAAAGCCATAATCCGCCACACCAGTTACTGATACATCTATATTAGGCTGCACTATAAGCACTATAATGTGAGAGGAATACACATCAGTTCAGACAAGAAAAAGAAAGCCATTCATCTTATCCGCTGCACTAGCTTCCTCTTCACTGCTTCTTGATTCCAACTCTTCCTCATTAAGTTTAACTTCTCTGGCTACGCATACTTTTAATAGGGTTAAACTGCAAGACACCCCAACACAGTCTACCTAGACAGCACCCCACACGAGCCAAGTGCACAAAGATGCAAGCAAGACAAAGCCAAGCAAGACTCTCCGTTCACCATACTACTGTTTGGGTCCTCCGCAAGACAAAGGGTTAATTCAAAGCAAGCCATGCATGTCCTAAAGCGAAAAGCATTTTAATCTGTGCTCAGTTTATAGATAGCATCCAATAGCCATACACTGAGAATTAACCCCCATCCTGATCATGAGACCAGGCTGTTCCCTCCTGTGTGTGTACACACATAGGCAGTGGAGGGAGGTGGTCTCTGTTCAACTAGGTCAACCTTATTCTTAAAGGATTAGCTGCGTAATCCAGCCCATCCCATGCTGGGTGCAGGGGAAGTGGAGGAGGAGGAGCTGCACATGCACTAACCACCAAAGACAGGGAGCTCCCAGCAGGATGTTTGCAGAGGACTCATTCTCCTTCCTCACAGCCCAGCAGACCCAGCTCCCCACCCAAGAAGGGCTCTCCAGCACTGACGAGAAAGCCACAAGGCCCCAGGAACAAGTATCTCCTTCCAGCACATCGTGGGAGGAGAAAGAAGACAGATCACCCCTTTACTCCCTCAATTCCTGCCGTTGTGCACTAAAACAACTCAAAATTAAGAAGCTTCAGAATATCTGACTGCAGCTGAAGCAGCCTGCATCTGGGAGAACCTATTCTGTCACATAGAACCCACAAACAAGTTATATCTGATGTGAGCTTGCATGCTATGTGGTATTTCTAAAACATCAAGCCAGTTTTGCTTTAGTGTTTGTGTCTAGAGCACCTCATCTTCTGTGATGGAAAAAATCAAAGTTCCACCACCAGTTTACAAACAGTTAAATAATCACCTCCACAGATGATAAAACAGCACAGACAGTAGCTTGCTGCTGGCCTTCATTGTTTTGAAGCCTTCGCAGGCAGTCTTCCCATGGAAAACGATGCTCCATGTAATTTCTGTCATCAGAAGGACAGCTGGATATCTTCACACAGATCTCAGGGATACCTTGTTTTCAAGGCAGTTTTACAATGCTGCCTATGCAAAATAGATTTTGTTACAAGAACTTTCGTTCATCTTTTTCTAGATACTGACACTGCGCTGCTGATACGCATCTGAATCAGTGTGCACAGAACACACGGTCATTAAAGGAGGGTGACTGTTAGAGATCTGTTTATGAACTAAGACCTCTTGAGTAATCCATATATGCATCGAGAGCTCTCACTACTAGTCCACTAACTGAACTAGGAATGCATACTGAGAACATGGACTGACACCACCTTCACTTGTTCCAGGCACTAGTCTTACTCAGTTTCATCCATTTTAGGGATAATGAGTCTAAACCCCTTGACTCAGAGAAACAGTTATGATGTTTAGTTTAGTTTGTGGCTTCATGACTAACTTGGCATACAGCAGCAGTTTTAACTACACATGCACATACCCTCTTCCCCCAGTGACCAGCTCTGAGGGCAAGTTCACCAGCTATATTTCATGGAGATACTGTCACTTTTAAGCTACAGAGAAATCTCATGATTTTAACAATCACATGGCCAGCAGATCCTTCATATGAGACAAGCTCCAAGTGCAGCATTTCATTTGTTGCTAAAGCTTCAGATGATGCAAAAGCAGATCTAAGCCAGCCAATCAGTTAGCATCAGAATGCAGGCAGCATCCTCTGCCTTCCCACAAGTTGTCTACGACCCGAGACTCATGATATAAACTTAGAACAGCCTACTGACAGTTCATGGAAGGTTAGCCAATGGAAGGCTGATTGGCAGCCTCTCCCTCCTTGAGCACACTCAGCACACAGCCTTCCACCCCTTCTTCTCAAGAACAGCTGCCTCACGCAGCAACAGCTGATGGCAACCCAACCTGGTCAAAAGCCAGGCCAGATCACTTTCTCTCCAATACCAGGGAGGGCAGACAGAACAGACCCACACATTAAGATGGCGGGAAGAAACAAGACACAGGAGGAAAATGACAAAGTAGAGCAAAAGGGGGGAAGGACAGGTAAGCAGGAGTCATCTCCTCTGGGTGCGAGTGGAGCTTTGAGATTTAATGTTCAAATTAAGGCAGACAAGACAGCATGAAGGTTTGCAGTATCAACTCTTTCAAATATGACTTTGAGAGAGGAAAAAAACGTACCCTTGTATTCCTCCCTGAAACATGTGCATGCCAACTTGAGATATTTGAAGTAAATATTCTAAAAAGCAGCAAAGGTAAGCTGACCCCAGTGACCCAGCTGTTCTAGAAGTTACACTAGAAACCTATTGTAGGCCAAGGACAATGCTCATCTTTAATTACAAATACCACACTCTTACCTGATGAACAAACACATCTTCTTTGGTATCATTTCTGCGAAAAGAAAGTTAAAAGTCAAAGGAGTTCAGACTAACAGACTAAATAGAGATCTGACTTCACAAGTAAGGCCTCCCTTCCCCCAGCCCATCACACATCGCCTGGATTCCACACATTCTGTATTAGGCTATACTATCAAGACCCCGGTCTGATTTTTCCAGGATCCTACCTTTAATAGCAGTATGGACTTCCCATTCTTCAGAGAAGTGGGGGAACAGGAGGGAGGTGCCCCATAATTCATAGGGAAGTGTTTTGTGTTGAAACAAAACACTGAATAAGTAATGACTGGACTACTTGCCTTTCACTGTTCCGCTACCAGAACTTCCACAGTGCCTGCAACCTGATCCGTTATCCCAGAGGTCAAGCGACACTACCAACAGGACTGGCCACAGCTGTTAACAGCTCTCCTTTCAGTGACGCTTAAAGCAACCCTGCACAAGGTGCTAAGAGCATCCACTGGAGGGAGAACCAGAAAACAACTCATGCGGTTGTCTACATTACACCAACCAGTTGAGGCTCCCATATGCAAAACCTGAAGATAGGAGGACACAGAACTGACACAACAGGAACAACCTAGATTCTACAGTCTAGTCTGTTCACTCAATTCTCTGCAGAAGGAGCAGGTACATCCTTCACAAAGGCTTTGTGAAGATAATATCATTCTAACCTTGCTGTGCTTGGAATAAGTAACTTCAGCTTTATGAGACAGTTATTATACTACATCCAGCAGAAGGCCCTCTCTTCAAAGTGCTCTGAAAGACTTTAAAGTATTTTTCAATTCAAGCTTTTCTTCTACCTCACATAGCACCAGATAGTAGTTGCCAGATACAGGGCTATAATAAAGTGAGCTTCAGATCCATGAAACAGGACTCTTCTATCCCAATCTAGTGTTCAACTAACCCAAATCTACCTGCTGCATAACAATTCAGGGACTTGCAGGACAAGAAGTACGTACCTTGTAAGAACACATGACCTACTGGCTGGTAACTCTGCCCACAGCAGGCAGTTAGAACTTCAACATCTCTAAGGTCCCTTCCAACCCAAGCAGTTCTATGAGTCTACTCAGTGTTCACTATGCAGGAACCATTTCTCAGAAATCATACATTTAAGCCCCTCAACAGATATTCCAGCCTTAAAAGTCAGAGCTCCCTGCAGTTAAGCATGGGTCTCACACACCTGAAGTTGGAGGTGTAACAAACACCCCTTATAGCTAGCTGGTGCCACTCAGATGTTCATTTATGTTTAGAGGAAGGAGAAAAAACAAAAGATCTGCAAACCCAGGCCTAAAATACTCAGTTACACGATATTGAAAAAAAATATCAGATGTACTTAGTTATTTTGACTAATATCTTAACACACTAGATTTTTAGCCAGAAGTATTCTCCCTCATCTTCCAGCCTTCCTCACATCTTAAAAAAAAAGATACAGTCATGAAAGATAATACAGCTCATTAGAATTGTAGCATGAGTAAACATGAGAAGCAATTAATAAACCAAATTTGTACTGAATTTAACACACTATATTTTCATCCCACGCATACCACTGGGCAAAGAGTCACCTCAGAGGAAACCCAAGTTTACTGAATGCCCGGCCACTAAATGCACAAGCTTGCAGTCAGCTGCCTGGGTCACTGTTCAAACCACTAACACATGGTATATTATCCATACCATGAGTCCTTATACAGTGTATGCATGAATATCAATTTAAACATACCTGTTAATAAAGCCGTATCCATTTCTGACGTTGAACCACTTGACCGTGCCAAGAACTTTTGTTGCTGGAAAAAAAAAGTAGTTCAAATAATAATAATTACTATAATAATCAATAATACAAAACTGTCACAAAAATGCTTTTATATCTGCATGTGATGTCTCAGACCAGACCTGGTCTCCTTTCTTAAGGCCAAAGGTGTACCTTCATCTCCATTTCAGTTTATACTAATGCAGTAGCAGGAAATATTGCTTTCGCTTGCTGCAAGGTAGCTTCCACCATCTACAATCAAGTCCATCCCTATTTTCAGAGTTGGCCATCCATTTTCCTTCTCTGTTTTATTTCTTACTCCCAAAACAAGAAATGAACCCTTAAGCCTCTGGTGACTGCCAGTCACCATTTCTGTTTAGCTTAGTAGCTGTATGTTTCACATCTAACAGAAAGAAGCTGTTTAGAAGTGCTCTTCCACTCAAACATCCCTCCTTTTTTCTTCCTTGGGAACCTGACTGGCTGAAGCAGCAGTATGGCAAACATCATCCAACAATCTCATGTGAGAAGGGCAGCACACGTTTATTTTTATGTATGAGCTCTCTCCTGCATTGTTTAGAGTGAGGTTTACAAAAGCCCAACATCTGTTTTCTGTTTATATTCCTTACTCCAGAGCTCTTCCACAAACTATCAGCTGTAAACTGACCAACTATACGCCCTGAAGCTTCTAGAAAGATGACAACTTCTTGTCTCACAATACCAAACTCACATCTTATGTAGAAATTATACTGTAGTGCCTTAAAGGATCTGGTGGAACTTGTTCCACCAACATGTAGGTAATGTGTGGGAGGGACTCAGTTGTGATGGAGGTGGTTCAGCCTCTCCTTTCTTGTCAGCAACTGGGCGGGGACTACAAGATTGTCCCTTTCCAAACCTACAGGAAAGGGAGAACTTCGGGATCTATAAATGTTATTTACTTCACAGCTCTGCCACACAGTTGCAGAACGTAACAAACTGTGTCAAACAGTCACACTGCGTAGTTTGAATCGTAGACACCTGTAAAGGATATAGTGAGACAAATGCCAACTTTCTAAAAAGAATTTTTCAGGAAAAAATAAGTAACAATTAAAGGGGAAAAGTCTTCTAGGGACAATTTCCAGTTCAGAAGCCCAAGTCAGCCTGCTTGAGGCAAAAAGAAAATATCCTGGAAACAATTACCTTCTTCTGTATTCTTCCCTAAACATTCACAGGGCAATAGCATAGCTAAACAGACCTCCAGTCCTATGCAGTCTTGCCACTGATATATACACCTTCCTGACAGACAAAAAGTGGCCTCATCCTCCAGATACACAGCTACAACAGAAATGGTTGCTGGTAGCAGTCTACTGTTATACTGTTGTTGAGGTCTACTGGAAGTAGTAACAGACTGCTTTATCATCACACTTAAGTGAAGGTTTTGGCAAATGTTCATATTTTAGGAGCAAATGTTTATATTCAGAAAAAGTAAAATCATGAAAGACTGTGATAGTTACTAGAGAAAAAAGGCTGTATCTAGCACAGCATCCATTCCCAGCTTTCCCCTTGTTTTCAAGAGAAGTCCCCAAGTTTTGCTACCCGGCATTGACTGAATGACAACAGTTATCACTCTTACAGCTTTTAGGTTCAGTTTCATCAGGTCATATCTAGGTCCAGATACTTGTTGATATTATGAAGGTACAGAATACAGGTAAGAGCTCATTGCACTGAGCAAGTCAACAGGGGAAAGGGAGGGAGAAGACAATCTGAGGGTTTTAGTCTGCTTTAATAAACAAGGATAATACCACTGATGGTCTTATCATCATTCTTCTCCCCTCTCTCAAAATAGCCATGAATATGTTGGCCTACTTCAATCAGATCAGGAAGAGGATGAGAAGCCTGACAATCTTATAAAAACTCGTAGAGGAGCCAGAAAATTAGCGGAAGGAAAGGTAGTCAAAACTCATCCTACACGGCCAACTGGCTGCTGATAAATGGAAGTCTGCACACACAGCTTCAGAGCTAGGTAGAACAACACTTCTCCTTTTGCACAAGCTGTCACAGACTGCAGGAAGCCTCCAGTACATTCCTAAGACGGTATACTAGGGAAGTAGTATTTCCCACCTGCATTAGTATAACAATGTCCCCTTAAGCATCACCAAGAGGGTAAGAACATTAGATGTTAGTATTATGCTCGATCTCCATGTGACCACAGCACAGCTGTTGTTAAGCCTGAGTTGTCATAGTGGAGAGATCAGGCAGGTAGAAGGACAAGCCCAGAGGAAACCATAACCAGTCTTACTGACAATTCAAAGAAGGCAGTTAATGTGATGAGTCTTATCCCACTGGCAAGCAAAAGCTCAGATTTCCTACAAGATGCTGTGCACATATCAGGGGAACAATCAGCCACTCCTATCCACATTTAAATAGTCTTGTTTTCCTTAATTCAGCAGTGAAAAGCACATGAAAGCTGATCAGTCCTTATACCTAGAAGTTAGGCACACAGATACACTGGGGAAGCCTCAAACCTTGCTTCTAATGTTATCTTTTTAAGAGGAGATTTAAGCGCACTGTACCATAATACCTATTACAAGACTACTACATACTTCTGAGCCCATTTTTAATTACACAGTTTCCTCATTTCTGAGGAAAAAGCTTGCCTAACATTAAGGCTAGTTTGCAGAAGCATCACCATGATGGGTTATTTTTCCTACTAGACCAGGAAAAGCACTTGAGCCTTCACTACCTCTTTGCCCCCTCCAGGAAACGGGGGGGAATGGGAGCTTGATCCGCATGAAAACATTACCAAGAACATACCACTAATTTACTTTGCAAGGCTCCTTCCCACCACAGCTCTAATGAGGTCTTTACCTGCTTCTGCATCTGTTGCACTGAGATTTCAATCCTTCTAAAGAGAAAATACTGTCTTTCCTCAGTGAGGCTCAGAGCTCTGCATTAGTAGTAAGCCTTATTTTTGTCTTGCTAACCTCTTAAAGTTAAGTGGTTATTAATAGTAGATTATAAGTAAGATAAACAGGTTATGAACAGTAGCCTGCTTCCACTACAGCAATTTCAACACAGACTTATGTCCAGACCATTTCAACAGGTCGGTCCTGTTTAGCTACAGTTTAAACAGAAAAAACACACTAGGCACGTACAGGGCTTGAGTACTGAGATAGCAATTCGACACTCCACTTTTGCTATTGTAAAAGAAATAGTTAAAAAAAAAAAAAAAAAACGGATCCTAGAGACAGTATTGGAGCAGTTGCTCTCCTTTAAGAGTAAAGAAGTTCTGCCAAGACTTCAGAGATCCGGGCTCACGGTTATCCACGCGCTCTGCCAGCAGCCGATTCCGGCAGTACGCTCGCAGTCCCACGCCCGCCCGTACCGCTCCGGGCGGGGCCGGGACGCTCAGCCCGCACAACTGCGGGCTCTCCAAACAGCACGGAGCGGGCATGCAGCAGGTGCCGGCAAGCTTGCCCCGCCGCCAGCGGCTCGCCAACATGGCTGCGCTCGCTTTCCCCGCTGCCCACGCCCGACGCTCCGTGACACGGGGGCCCCGTAGAATCGGAGTGGGAAGCCGCGCCCCAGCTCCGCGCACAACCGGCGGCGGAGCCGCCGCCCAACTTCGCGCCGAGTTGCGTGCAAGCCAGGCCCCGCTCCACTGGCGGCTCCCCCCCACGCTGCCGCCACCCCGCGCGCAGCCTGACTCACGGCAGCGGGGAACGGGGGGGAGGAGTGGGGCGCCTGCAAGCAGGCAGCGGCTCCGCCCGGCCCGAAACACAGCGTGCGCTCACCGTCAACCCTCCTCCCGCAGCGGAGCCAGCGCGAAGCCGCCACTCGATACCCCCCTACCCGCCCAGCACCCACCGAGCACTTTCTTCTCCGTCTCCCCTGCAGCGGCGGCGGTGGTAGCGGCCGCAGAGCCGGACGCGGCGGGTGCCACCTCGCCGCCCGATGCTCCCGGTGTGGCGCCGCTGACGGGGCTCTTGGGCTTGACGTCCGGGGAGGCGGCAGCAGGGGGCGGCGGTGGCGCGGGGGCAGCTGCGGCGGGCGCTGTGCCGCTAGCGGTGCTGGTCTCCGCCGCCTCGCTCATACTGGTTGGCAGCAGGACGGGTGCGCGGCGCTGAGCAGCTGTCCCTCGGGCCCGCGCTGGGTCTTACTGCCCCTAAAATGGCCCCGCCGAAGTTTTAACACAGTCAGCGGGGGCCGGCGCCGGGACTTGCGCCGCCTCATTAGCATTTAAAGGGGCCGCACCGTGGTCACGGCTGGACCGAGTGAGCGGGGGACGGTGTAGGGATCGGCCCCGGTGAGGTGAGGGGTGCGCGCGGGCGCCGTAAGCGCGTGAGTGTGCCTGTGCCGTGTACAGGTGGCCGTGTGTGCACGCAGGAGTGCGGGTGTGGGCTTGCGGGCGTGTGCATGTGCGTGTGCGTGTGGAGCTCAGCGCCGCGCGTGCATGCCCGTCCATATCTGTGGGTACCCGCAGGAGTTCCTCTGTGCGTGAAGTTGTGTATAGATACATACGCACACATGACTGCAGTCGAGAGTCCGAGATGTCAGTAGGCGCGTGGCCGTGCGTTGCTGCTTGCTGCCACGCGTGTGCAGACAAACGCGCGTTGGTGCTCTGGCGGCGGTGCCTATGAACACGGCTGCGCGCGTCTGCCCCGTGCTCTGCATGGCGACCAGCTCGTTTTGGACGTGAGTTCGTGTGCGCTCCGTTGGAGACAAACGTCTCGATGAGGTGAGCGTGAATGTGTGTGCGCGTTGGTTTTGTTGCCCGTTTCTTTCCATGCTGCTACTTCCTTACCCATGGTATAATTTGCAACCCCTGGAACTTAGTTTCATCCCAGTGCTGCCTCTTTCCCTTACAGTTGTACTTGTATCTCTCTCACCTTCTTTCCTGCCTTGACTTTTTTGCCTGCTCTTCCCAGTTTCTCAGCAGTCTCCCTAGGTGTCCTTTTGGTGATGTTTCTGCTCTCTCTTTTGCAGTTTGCCACATAGCCATTGTTCGTTATTGCCTCTGCCTTGTGTCCTTTGTTCCCTACAAGGTAGGTGTTCAAGCATCATGCACCTGGTCTTCTCCACTTTCCTCAAGTTTAGCTTTGCTACTCTGTGTTCCTGAATGCTCAAATAGCATGGAGTCACATTTGTTTCTCCCTTTGCATGCCACTTCTTGACAACCAGTTGATAGTTTTCATAACAACAATAAAGGTCTTTGAAGGGTGTCCATTGCTGAATATCACTCAGCAATACCAACACTGACTCCAAGAAAGGCTCAGATGTTCCTTGGCAAGGCACTTCTTAGGTCCAAACTTTTTGGCATGCCTGGGCCTCATTGAGTGAAGAGGAATTGTCTTGGACTGCATATATAATGTATATATTATGGCTAATGTAACAAAACTCCTGTTTTTTACTGAAACATTTTGAAAAGGAGGACAACAAAACAAAACAAGTGGGATGTTTAACCTTGGTTTTGTGAAACTAATGCATCAATTTCTGATTCAGTGGAAGTGGTTGCAATTCTTAGTGAGTTCTCGAGGTGTTCGTCAAAGATTTTTGATGAAATTTTGCTCTTCCTGTACTTCAGCCTTGACAACAGTTGTTGACAAATGTGCTTACTGCCAAAAAGTGATGACATGAATAAGGTGTGATTGTGAAGTGAGAGCTATTTTTCTTTTGTAGGGTGGGTCTAATAAAAGTTTACTAAAGAGACTTTGTCAAATTTTTGAGTTGAATATCTGATTGCAACTCTATATATTCCATTTAAAAATTTGCAGACACTGTACGTCAACTGAAAATGGATTTGTGCATATACCAAAAAATTGATGATTTTTTTGGCAATCTTGAAATCTATTCTCAAATTCTGTTATGAGGATGGAAAGCATGGCTGCATATTCACTGTTCACAGAACTGTGTTCAATCAGTGTCTCGAAATGCATAAAATGTGCCAGAACTTGAGCTTGCCAGCATTTAATATTCATTTCAGACTCTGTTACAGTTTGAAACATAGCACATATGAGTTGATTTTCACCATGAAGATGCACATTTACCTCATTTAAATGAGCGGTCAAATCCACCCAAAAACATATTACATATTATTTTGTACTTTTTGTAATCTTGCTGAGACTTTGAAAATTATAAAATGTGTCGGCACCGCACAGGTATTCTAGATATTTCTTCCACAGTAACTGTGTTTACTTATTAAATTATCTTACAAAATAACACAAGTTGTAGTTTGATAATTAAATAGGAAAACCTACATGTCTGCATGTACAAAAAGCGCATATCCTCCTAGGTACACACACGTGCAGGTAGGTTGCAGTATTATCAGCGATCACAATGTTTTACTTACCAAGTGGCACAAGCACACATAATATGCCATACATGCGAATTTTGATACAACTGAGCGTGTGTGGTGGGTGCAAGACGCAAAGTTAGCCCTGTGCTGCACCCTCCCCTCCACAGTGTTCCATTGTTGCCTATGCAGTCCATGCCTGAGCTATGCATGATGGACTCTTGGAAAATGTTGGTAAAAATCACACAATAATGTTAAAATTTTACAATCTTCTGGGGCCACATTAATAGCTGTCCAGATCTGCATGCAGCCTGTGGGCCATAGGTTGAATATGCCTGCTTTAGGGTATGATTTAAACTGTGTGAAGCTTCCCCTACTGACACTCTTCAAGAATTGCCAGTCTGAATCTGATGGATGTTAGAGCCAAAAGAAAAACATGCTGCCATACAGTAAAGCAGACTCTCCCACAACTGCAAGCATGCAAAGACTGAGCTACTCAAGAGACTGAAAATAAACTCATGAGCTGTTTTGAAATTCAAAATGCTGTCAAAGCATTAAGAGGTATTTCCACTCGTACAGGCATCAAAGCTCCTAGTTCATTTACTACATTTTCTAAATCCTGGATGGAAGTTACCATTGCAGTTTCTGTCATTTCACCTCACTGTACACATGAAACAAAAAGATCATTTTTGTCCCACATTTTTTAATCTTCCACTCTGTGTTCATTTTCTTATTTTATGCCACCTTGTGACCCTTTACAAGGTACAGAAAGAAATTCTGAGGATGCTCATTTGAATAAATTTTTAAAGGAAAGTCTTTGTGCCACTGGTCATCACCCTGTGGGCTCCGCCCTTCAGCCAGTTTTCGCTCCACTTTGGTCTGCTCATGTGGCCCACATATTGTTAGCTTCTCTATATGGATCTTTTTGGAGACAGTGTCCAAGCCTCACTAAATGAAGTAAGTAAGTCCAGGAAGACAATATCCAGTGCTTTCTCCTCATGTACTAGGCCAGTCATTTCATCATACAAGGTTATCAGAATGGTCAAACTTGTCTTCCCTTTGGTTACTTCTGGAAGACACTTGTCCTTCACATGCCTGAAAATGGTTTCCAGGATTACCTGCTCCACCAGTTTTCCGGGGACTGAGTTGAATCTGACTGACCTGTAGAATACCGGAAACTCCTTCTCGTTCCTCTTGAAGACAGGAGTGATATATGCTTTCCTTCTGTCTTTGAGCTCTTCAACACATCGCCATTATCAATCAAGGATCATCAAAGAGATCTCTCAGTGACGTCTGCCAGGTCCCTCAGCACTCATAGGTGCATCTCATCAGGGCCTGTTATGTATGTTCAGTGTACTTAAGTATTCTCTAATCTAAACCTCCGTAAAAAGGTTACATATTACTTGCTCCAGCCTTCCCCTGGACTCAGGTCTGGGATTAACCAAGGCCAGTCTTGCTGGTAAAGACTGAGGCAAAGAAGGCATTCAGTACCTCAGTAATTTCTATGTCATATATAACCAGGTGCACTGTCTCCTTCAGCAGTGGGCTCCTATTCTACATTCTGTCATCGATGTACTTACAGAAACCCCTCTTGGGTTTTTTTTTGACATCCCTGGTCAGATTCAGTTCCAGTTGGACTTTGGCTTTCCTGGATGCAGACACAATATCTCTGTATTCTTCCTAGGTTACCCACCCATCCATGCTTCTACCCTCTGTATGCTTTCTCTTTGTGTTATGAGTTTGGCCTGGAGTCTCTGGTTCATCCACACAGGCCTCCTAGCATTTTTGCCTGACTTCCTGCTCATTTGGACAGACCTCTTGACTTTGGAGGAGGTTATTAATGAATATCTGGCAGGTTTTTTGGATCATTCTTCCCTCAAGGGCTTCATCCCATGAGATCCTACCAAGATGATCTTTGAAGAGGCCAAGGTCTGCTCTCCTAAGTCTAGTGTTGTGATTTTGTTTTTTGACCTGCTCCCTCTTGTCAGGAGCTCCACTATCTCAGTAACTGCAGTGAAGTCTGCCTTCAGCCTTCACATCCACAATTAGCCCTTTCTTGTTTGTAAGCATACAGTCCAGCAGAGCACCTGTCCTCATCTGCTCCTTTATCACTCACATTAGGAAGCTGTCGTCAGTGCTCTTCAGGAACTCCTGAATTCTGTATGCCCTGCTGTATTGTCCTTGCAATAGGTATGGGGCATGTTTAAAGACCTCCATGATTACCAGAGCTTGCCAATGGGTACTACTTCTAGCTGACTGTAGGCCTCATTCACTTGTTCTTTCTGGTCAGTTGGCCAGATCGTCTGTAGTTGCAGTCTGTAGTGGCAGACTTCAACTACAATGTCGCCCGTACTGGTTTGCTCTCTAACTTTTGTGTTATTCACATCCTGTATTGGTTCCTTATCCATTCCCAGGCAGAACTCCAGGCACATCAGCTCCTCTGTCACATCAAGGGCAACTCTACCTCATTTTTGCAGCCTGTCCTTCCTAAACAGTCTGCATCCCTCCATTGAAACACTCTAGACATATGAGGCAACCCACCATGTGTCTGTGATCCCTTTTAGACTGTAGCTGTGGAATTGCACGTCTCTAATTCCTTGTGTTTATTCCCCATGCTGCATATATGATTGAGCAAGCACTTCAGAGTGGCACCTTATATCCTGATTTCTTAGAAATGGTCTTTTTGGATTTTTATCTTCCGTTGGGGTCCAATAATAGAAATAACCGAAACTGTGTTGTAAACTCCAGCTCTGCAACCAGTTGTTGATATAGTCCCTTCCTCCTCCTCACACCATTTCCCCTCTCTGGCAGGATGGAGGATCACCAAGTCCTTGACCATCACCTCAAAATGAACAGATGATGCATTTTTATAAAAAAGATCTCCTAGACATTTCTAAAAATCATTTTCAGGCCACTCTTTCTTAATTCATAGATCCATAGCACATAGACATCTTTCTAACACTGTAAGTTGGGGAAATGTCAATCTAACACATGTAGTTTTAGTTGCTCATAATTTGACCAAACTGTAATGGCTTGGACTGAAATTCATAATTTTTGTGTGAAAAGTTCAGCAGAAAATACTCAGCTCTGAAAATAAGGTGAGGTTAAAATACTTTGCTTTCTCTCATTTTAAATTTATTTAAGGCTTGTCTTAAATAAATATAATAAAAAAAATAAAACAGTGACTCCATGTTTTTGAATGGAAAGTTGAAATTTAGCTGTGTTAGAGGTATTTGTTTTATATTTCCTACATGAGAGGAAAACGAAGTCCACTGGACTATTAGCAGTTAAATTTCTCCAGGCAGTTGCCTTCTGAAAAAACACTTAGCACATGATCAATAGCAACTTGTGGAGCGGAGCTGAAAAATTGCCTGAAGCTGCTGTGTGGAGGTGCACTGAGTATGCTGTTTGAATTCTATGTCAATCATGCAAGATCACTATAGGACACTCTGGTGGGTCATCCACAGCTGAGCAGGTCATTCTTACAATTGCAGTTCCTGCGCATCACTGTGGTATCAGTCGCCAGTTTTTGGAGCTAGAATACTATCCCTTTTACGTGCCTCCTGATGACCAAGTTACAGTAAAAGCAGAAGGTGGCTAGGGAGCATAGGCTCAAGGGAGTGCAAGAACAGGGCTTGCCAGGGACTGAAACGTCCAGGATGATGTTTGTCAGCAGGAGATGAAATACCAAGGCAGCAGCCAAGAGAAAACAGGGGCCTAGAGAGCAGAGGGAAAGGACTGGCAGCAAACAAAAAGAGATGGGGGAGCTAAGAAAGAGTAAGAAGGAGTGAAGGTGACGAGATGATGGTGAATAAGTCAGGGAAGAAGAAGGAGCACCCTTCTCACAGCTTGGGATGCTGCGGTTCAGTTACCACCTTGGGGCAGCCCACTGGCCTTATTTAGTGTCCTGTGTGCTTTGCCTGCTGTTGCTTCAGATCCTCAATGGAAGGTTTCTGAGCTGAAGCGCTGGAGAGCCAGACTCTGCTTTCCACGCACTGTAGTCAGAGTGGCTGTGGGACAAAAGTGCTATTCTCCAGTATGTTCAGGTTTTACTCTAAGGGAACTGAAACACATTTTACAAAAGACACTGAAGCTGCAAAGTTACACAAGGAGAAGTTAAGAAATGCTAGAACTGAGATTACTTTTAAGCTTGAAGTTCAGTCCCCCTTTGTGTAGGGATGATTGTACATTTCTTAATTAGATGATCACACCTTCCTCTTTTCTCGGAATCCTGCCTTTTTCACCAAGTGAGCTGCCTTTCAGCGATCCCTTTCAGCCTCCTCACTCAATGTGCAGATCAAGATGTTATTTAATGCATATTATATAACCCTTAGAATAGATGCAGAATTTACTGGGGCCACTTCTATTTAACATCTTTATTAACGATCTTGACGAGGGGATTGAGTGCACCCTCAGTAAGTTTGCAGACGACACCAAGATGGGAAGGAGTGTTAATCTGCCAGAAGGGAGAAAGGCATTACAGAGGGACCTGGATAGACTGGATTGATGGGTCAAGGTCAAATGTATGAGTTTCAATAGGGCCAAGTGTCAGGTCCTGCATTTTGGTCACAACAACCCCAGGCAACCTTACAGGCTTGGGGAAGAGTGGCTGGAAAGCTGCCTGACGGAAAAGGACCTTGGTGTACTGATGGACAATCAGCTGAATATCAGCCAGCAGTGTGCCCAGGTGGCCAAGAAGGCCAGTGGCATCCTGGCTTGGATCAGGAATGGTGTGGTGAGCAGGACTAGGGAAGTAATCCTGCCCCTGTACTTGGCACTGGTGAGGCCTCACCCCGAGTACTGTGTTCAGTTTTGGGCACCTCAGTACAGAAAGGACACTGAGGTGCTGGAGCAGGTCCAAAGAAGGGCCACAAGGTTTGTGAAGGGCTTGGAGAATATGCCCTATGAGGATTGACTAAAGGAACTGGGGCTGTTTAATCTGGGGAAGAGGAGGCTGAGGGGAGACCTTATTGCTCTCTTCAAATACCTGAAAGGTGATTGCAGCAAGAGCGGAGTTGGTCTCTTCTCACTGGTGACAGGATGAGGGGAAATGGCCTTATGTTGCACCAGGTAAGTTTAGGTTGCATATCGGGAAAAACTTCTTTACAGAAAGGGTTGTTTAAGCACTGGAATAGGCTGCCCAGGGAGGTGATTGAGTCACCATCCCTGAATGTGTTTAAAAACCGTTTGGGTGTAGTGCTCAGGGACATGATTTAGCGGTGGGTTGTTAGGGTAGTATGGTTAGATTGCGGTTGGATTTGATGATCTTTAAGGTCTTTTCCAACCTGAGCAATTCTATGATTCTACTTGTACCTTTCTTTGGGATCCTGCAGGGCTTTTACTGCTATGTATCCATGGATCTCAAGAATTAATGAATGCATTTTAACCACCATTCTGGAGATGGGGAGCTGAGGCAAAAAGAGGCTACTGCTACTGTTTTCAACTATCTGCTGATTCTGGGTAGTTGCTTGAACACATATATATTTCTTTTCTGAGTAACTTGCTGTTTCTACAATTTGGATGGGACATGAAACACCTACATAAGGCTGGGACATGTGGCACAGGAACAGAGGAAGTTCATACCTTCAGATGGAGGCTAGGCAAGATACCCTAAAGCACAAGTGTCATTACACACTGAATGACGTATATTGTTTATAAAAAGCAGAGTTTTGGCTGCACCTAGAAGCATGCAGGCTGAGGAGAGCAGGGTAGCCCCTGGGTATGCTGAGGAAAGGTTGTTTATATCCTGACTCCAGGGAAGGTTGCTTTTGCAGATACTGAGTGAGAGATGTCTTGCTGCCGTGTCAGGCTGGAAGCCCGCCTTTCTTGTAGAGTTGGGCTTTGAACCCCACCATTTCTCTTGCTCTTTCACTCTGCTGAGCATAGGTTATCTTTCATTGTGTGCAGTGTTTTTCTCTCCTCAGGTTACTGATTCTTCCAGTGCTCCATGTGGGTTCCTTGGGGAACTGCACTCCATGTTTTGGATCCCCCAGGTACCTGCATTCGATTCAAAAATGCTTTGTGATTTTTTTGACCAATATTACACTTAACCCACAGGGCTCTCTTTCATGATTGTTGCCTCTTGAGTCCTATTATAACCTGAAAATCTGTGTTTGCATTCCTTTGTGCAGAACTTGCTTACTCCGTGCTAGCTGTGGAAAAGGTACTGCTTTAAACATAAATAATAAAAGAGATAAAAAATCATCATTTCTTTAAAAAAAATTAAGATTTTAAACATATCTGCATGATTTTTGAGTTATGTGAATTTATAGTAGTGTGACATAAAAATTCTAGATCAGACAGGTAGAGTCTATTTGATGATTTGTGGAGATGAATACCATTTTCCGCTTGTAAAGTAGCTTTTTAGGGGCCACGGTTTCTGCTGAGGAGTCTAAGGAAAATGGGAGTTCTGAAGATTTTGCATAGTATGTGGTATGCAGACTGAGCTAACAAGTTTTGTAATTAGAAAATGTGGTGTTAAATGAAGCTGAAGATATAAAGTAACTTCTAATATCTGAAGGTATAAAATAACTTCTGTAATGTATTTCTTGGAAAAAAATTAGATAACTTTCAATAAAGTGGAATGGTTTTGTTTCAACAGTTGGAGAAAGTAATATTTAAATGCAGCGTATCCAAATGATTTCATGAACAGAAATTATTTTCTGTAATACAAATAAAAAAAGATTTTTTTTAATAGTAAGCAGTATTTTTCTGGGGACATGCTTCATAAAATGCAGAAATTAAGAAATGCCCCTTTTTCTTCCAGTTTTGGAAAATAAAGACATTCAAAGCTGAAGAACTGACTTTAAAACGGAAAACATCCATTTTCCCTGGTCTAGTTGGAAATATAAGAGACTTCTTGTGTTTTAATCATGAATTTAAACCATAGATTCAAGATAGAATTTGTCCTACAGTATGCTCTTACACACATGCTAACATGTTTGGGACCTTATGTTTACTACAGTGAGTACCTGTGTTGATGTTATCCTAACATTGGTAGTACAATGATCTGCCACAGGCAGGTCATTTAAACTCTTGTCTTTACCTTCCATATTGAAAATTTAAGGTTATGGCATTCGTGTAACAACAACAACAACAAAAATTAAAATGTGCATTAAAATGCAAGGTTTGATCTACTGAGTCAGTGGAAGAATGGGCTTGTGATTAAGCCTGAAGTGTGTGATTAGATCTAAAACGTATAGGATTGATTTACTGATCGTAATTACTTTGACATCTCAGTTTTCTGTAATCAACAGATACTTCTCAAATACCATCTTTAATATTAGTTTGAAGTCAGTTTGTTGACATTTTACAAAATCCAGCCACTTGGCTTTGGAGTATCTTGGTGTTATGTTTTTTTGGGAGGGAGGGGTGATGTTGTTGTTTTATTTGTTTGTTACTGAAGACTTCTGTTAAGAAAAAGTACCTCACACTGGCTTTATTGGAAAATATTGAGCCTGTAAGTCCTTTAATCTAGAAGGAATCAGAACAGTTTATACTGTTATACACAGCAGATGAAGGCAAAATGCTGCTCCACCAGCCTGTGTTCAGAATACTTTTTAGTAATGACGTAGGAGAGAAAAAAAGAATATCTAACAAATATTCCGCATTAAAGCTATGGTAGCCTCTCTGGGAAATTATAACAAAGTTTCAGTGGTAGGAAAGCAAAAGACTCCAGTAGTCATTTTCCCTTGATCTTCATATTGTCCTGTAAGAATCTCCAAGCCCACTGTGAGAAACTTGATACTGAACGTGGGACTTTTTTTTTCCAGTAGACAATTTCTCAGAGAATACAGTGAAATTGGATTACATTCATCAATGTATTTACTCAAAATAAAATTAACAAAGTACGTAAAAATGTTAAAGAATTCATTTGAATGTGCTAAATGACTGTGTTGGTAGTCTACATACCATTACACTGCTTCAGCATGGCAAATGAAGAACAGTCCATCACAAAACAGCCCATAGCTTCACACTGTGCTAGGAAGTGTTGGATCAAAGGGCTGATGTGTTCTACCAGAAGATGTGCTTCAAATTTGGTTGCAGTATCTGAGAATTACTGCCTATAAATAATGTTGGATACTTCCAGATGGAGGGACTTAAGTGGGCTTTTAGTGTTTCCAGCAGGACTTGTGTGTAAGAGAATGCAGAAAAGCTTAGGAGCAAAGTCATTTTGACTATTTGGATATCTCTGAAATACCAAGAACCTGATTGCAGGCCAGAGTTGAAAGACCACACTTGAGAAAAAGCTGTTGCTTCTAGAGAATAAGAATTTCTTTGCGAAGAGATCAAGGATCAGACCAATGGTCTGCAAAGACTGTGGAAAATTCTCTGTTGACAGACTTACATCTAAAAAACTTTGATCAGTTCCCAAGTCTGTCAAAAAATGGATAGTTGATGAGGCTAAAATATGATACTGTACTGCTGTGCCAGTATGCCTTTTAATGAAGAAACTGAGGAAGGAATTTAGCACAAGCTTGCTAGAGTTGTTCTCAGGCTCACTCGGTGCCCAGAATGCCTCTGTTGACCCATTGCCCTCACTCAGCTTCCCTGTTTTGTACTATCCTTCAGAAGAGGGCTCAGCTCAATGCAGAGGCTTATATTCCAGGGTAATTCATACCCTTCTCTACAGTGGAGTATTTTCAAACCATGTTGAAAAAAGCAAAGTGCACAGACTAAAGAAGACACTGTGTTAATTTTCTAGCAGTAGAACCTTAAAGCCAACTAAATTGCACGTACATCCACTGAACCTTCTTGTGTGTCTTTGGCTTCTTTCCAAGCTGCTAAGTAGAAGCTAACACAGGGAAAGCCTGTTCCTCTACCTGTGACCTCCTGCGTCTTGTCCTTGCCGTAGGCACAGAACCCATCCTTTCCTTCTGCCCTACCTAAATCTGCATTGGCTTCCTCCTCCATTCCTTTTCTGTGGATGCTCCCTTTTATCACTTATCCAGCCAAGGCTTCATGCAATATCACATGGATTAATGTTACATAAAGTGAATTCACAATAGAACGTGTTTTTCTAACTGAGTATTAAGTATATCTGGAAGGTCTTTATCAAGGTGAGGAATCTATTCACTCAAGCACTGAACAGTGAGGTGACAGTCATGCTGGTTTGTTTCCATGTATTTTTTTATTTACCATTTTAAAAACATTGGATGAATGCCAGCTGTTGGCTCCATACAAAGGAATAAGGTATCTACAGGCTTGAGCTCTGTGATTCTCCTCTAGTCAGGAGCTGCTCTTCAGAGATAACTTTTCTCCTGTTTCTCTGAGCCAGGTCCCAGTAACGGCAACAAGTACACAAGTGTCCTTTCTACTTACTTGAAAATGAGCTTTAGCTCTTAGCAAGAATATTTGGCATCTATGGAACTTTAAGAGACTGGAAAACTGTAGTGGTTTTCTTATTTTTGTGTAATTTCAGTGGTATATTTTTGTTCACATTTTGAAAATAAACATTTCACAGTAATTTCTACCTGCCAAAATTCTTTTTTTTTGTTGTTGCTACCAGTAATTCAATATCTGTGCTTAGAAGCTAACAGTGAATCAAAGTGATTTAAATGGGAAAGAAAGACAAACCTTCCAAGTGCAGCAGAAATGATGTTTGTATTAAAACTTGTAGCTCTTACATACATAGAGCTAAAGAGAAATATGTTTAAGGGCCAACGATGAGTCTTTCAGTCATAGCCAATAGATGGCAGTAAAAGTCGAGGAATAATGAAGATTAAACCTGTAATCTAGAAATGGCTTGTGGATTCTTATTTCTATGCAGGGATTTTACTGGTGTTCTGGTACACAATTGTTTTCAGTTAGATCCAGAAGACTGCATTGCATGGTTTCTTGGAGAGCTATTTTTCCTTATGGTTTGTGTCTTTCTCCTTAGGTTTTTTGGATGCACGGGTAATGTCAGCATATCTCTACAATAAATTTAACAATTCAGCTCTACAGACAAGACTTCCTGTAGAAATGTTGCAAGCACAATGACCAGATATATATATAGATAGATAGATAGAATCATCCACAAATTGCTGAAACTCAGCTTTCCCTCAAAGGCCCAGTAACTAGTAGGTGTGATCCATCAGCTGAACAACAGCTCATGGGGAAAGTGAAGACTACAGCCTGCTGACATACAGATAGCCAGTGGAAGCAACTGGGAGCCCATTTGTCCACAGTAATGTCTGGTCAGCGTTTGGATTAGCAAATTGAGTATAGCAAAGAAAAATAATCCCAGGACCTTAAACAAGTGCAGTGGTCAAAGCCCAGGCTGTGCATTTTATACAAAGCAAAGCCTTGTGCAGCAGAATACTGCATAGGCATGCATTGTGTGAACTGAATGAAACACTCAGCATTGTAGCTTGTGCTAGTTACGATGTCACTCTGCAATAGCTGAGCACTTCCCACCTGGGCATTAAGGGACATGACTATCTTCTGCCATAGCATGAGGGGTGAAACATAGGAGTACAAACCTGGAAAGAATACTGGGTCCCTGATATTCTACTCTGAATTGCAGGTATTCTCACCACATTACATCTCTGGAAGATTTAACACATTCCATCCTTAAACTAGTTTGTTTACCTTCTCCTCCTCCCCAGAATGTCCTTTAATTATCACCTGTAGTGTTTCTTACTTCTATGCTGCGGTCTGCTCCAGCTATAACATATAATCATATAAACTGCAAGGAACATTATATAATTACGCTAATACAATATAGAAAATACAGAATTAATGACATCTAAATCTGAATAATAAGATGTGCAGCTCAGTTTGAAAGCAGTTTGACATCTTTTCACATCTTTTCCGATAAGAGAAAAATTAATTCAGAGTTCTTCAAAATATGAACATTTTTTGACAGGTAAAACTTTTCAGACAAACTTTTTCAATGAAAATAGAAGCATTCATTCCAGAGAAAAGTTTTCTTAGGGGAAAGCTATTTAATCACAAGAGGTATATAACACAGGAAATAGCATCCTTTGTTGAATCACTAGCTACCACAAAGACTCCTAAGCTTTCTATAGTGGTCCTGTCCCTGCTGAGAGTGAGAGATTCCTCATATCCATGGCCCTGCAAGAGTTTAAATTAAACCTACCTTACACACATTGTGGGAGGCTGAATTTAATTTAATGGCTTCAGCCCAAAATCCAGAGGGATCCGTGTTCTCTGAAGACACTTCCACAAGACACTTTGGTAAGTACCAATTTGTTTGAATTTCTCCTTGAAATGTGCTATTTATTGTTCCTTTTCCTTTCCTTTTCACAACCATCTCCATTTTAAAGCACGGAAAAATTTATGTGGGAGGAAGGTCATCTAGTTCAATTCCCTGCTTAAAGTGGGGCAAACTTCAAAGTTTGATCAAGTCACACAGATTTTCTTGTAGAGCTGAGTTACAATTCTGTAACTAAGACAACTGAAAAGCTCATTGAATGGCAAGGAAATTGTTATGTCGTTTATTCAAGGCAGATCTGAAGGCATTCAGCGACACACCATTATTAATACAGTTGTTCCCATTTCAGCCTCTGCAAAGAACCAGTATAAACTGCACACGATTCCCCTTCCTGTTTTGTTTAAACAGGACTGTGAGTTTACATCAGGCTCATAGGAGTTAGATGTAGATGTATACAGCAGTAATGCATTGAGACACCCAGACAGATGGTAATAATTTCTTTCTTGTTTAATGCCATGACAGCTGTTAGCAAGTTCTGTTCACTGCCTAGTGAGGAGGTGGTTTTGTCTTGCCAAGTACCTTCTGCAGTTAAATCTAGAGGTCAGTAGTCCTCTAGACGAGTGTTAAAACTGAATATCAAATTAAGGTATGAATCACAGGGGAACTCTTTTGGAGCTGAATTACACCTACCTCAGGATGCTGAGAGAGCTGGTAGAGATGATTGTCAAGCCACTTTCATCAGTATTCCTAGTCAACCAGAGTGGTCCCTGAGGATTGGAGGCTTGCCAACATGACTCTCACCTACAAGAAGGGTCATAAGGAGTATCTGGAGAAATACAGGCCTGTCATACTGACCTTGGTGTCAGGGAAGGGTGTGGAACAGATCATCTTGAGTGAGATCACACAGCATGTGCTGCGTCAACAGCAAGGGCTGTTGACGTAGTCTACCTAGACTTCAGCACACCCTTTGAAACTGTCTCTCACAGTATTTTCCTGGAGAAGTTGGCAGCCCGTGACTTGGACAGGTACACTCTTTGCTGGGTAAAAAACTGGATGACAAAGCCCAGAGAGTAGTGGTGAATGGAGTTAAATTCAAATGGCAAGCAGTCACGAGTGATGTTCCCAGGGGTTGGTATTGGGACCAGTCCTGTTTGATGTCTTTATTGATGATTTGGATGAGGGAATTGAGTGCACTCTCATTAAGTTTGCAGATAGCACCAAGTTGGGAGGAAGTGTCATTCTGCATGAGGATAAGAAGGCCCTTCAGAGGAACCTGGACAGGTTGGATCAATGGGCTGAGGTCAGTGGGATGAAATTCAACAAGAACAAGTGTCAGGTCCTGCACTTTGTCCACAAAATCCCCAGGCAATGCTACAGGCTTGGTGCAGAGTGGCTGGAAGACTATGTGGAGGAAGTGGACCTGGGGGTGTTGGTTGATGCTTGTCTGAACATGAACCAGCAGTGTGCCCAGGTAGCCAAGAAGGCCAATAGCATCCTGGCTTGTATGAGAAAAAGTGTAGTCAGGAGGACCTGGGAAGTGATTGTCCCCGTGTACTCAGCTCTGGTGAGGCTGCACCTCGAGTACTGTGTTCAATTTTGGGCCCCTCACTACAAGAAAGGCATTGAGACCCCAGAGTGTGTCCAGAGAAGGGCAATAAAGCTGGTGAGGGGTCTGGAGCACAACTCTTATGAAGAGTGGCTCAGGAAACTGGGATTGTTTAGTGTGGAGAAGAGGAGGCTAAGTGGAGACCTTACGGCTTTCTCCATTTCCCTGAAAAGAGGTGGTAGTGAGGTGGGGATTGGCTTCTTAGCTCATGTAACAGTGATAGGACGAGGGATGATGGCCTTAAGTTGTGCCAGGGTAGGTTCAGGTTGAATATTAGGAAAAATTTCTTCTCAGAAAGAGTGGTCAGGTGCTGGAATGGGCTGCCCAGGGCCCAGTTGAGTCACTGTGCCTGGAGGTGTTCAAGAAACATTTAGATGTGGTACTAAGGAACATGGTTTAATGGGGAAATATTAGTTGTACATGGATGGTTAGACTAGATGATCTTGGAGGTCTTTTCCAACCTCCAATTGGTGATTCTAGTGATTCTCTTATTCAAACACATACAAAGTTTGTGTTTGAATAAAATCTGCCTGGAGATAGCTTGATAATGCAATACCTTGGACAAGCCTTATGTTTGCAGAAAAGCCTTGACAGCTACATGGAAGAGATTTAGAAACCTCCTGGAGCTAATCTTTATGTAAACTGAATGAACTTCTTCAGACAAAGAGCCAATTCAGATCTTCTGAGTTCTGCAGGCAAAGTCATGTTTTGTTGTCCCAAAATAAGATGCAAGAACCAGACTGCTCTTGACTTTGGATGTGGAATGTGGAAGGGAAAGGTAAGGGATAGAGTGCACCAGGGCTGTACTTGCCCATCCTGTCTGGGGAGAATGGCACCTGCTTCCGACTGACACAATCCTGTCAGCAGCAGCTCCCAAGCCATCTTTCATGGAAAGCAGCAGCAAGCCTGGTTTTTCTGTGCTGCTCCTGGATACTTCCTCCCCCAGGATGTTTATCTTTGCTTGGGACTAGAACTGCTCCTGTGCATACAGTATATGTGTTGTCAGCATCTGCATGTAGTAAATGCTTCACCTGTGTTTACTTTAGTGCTTGTCTCCTCTGAGGGAATGATTTCAGTGTGGCTGGAAAACAGCAAGGTATGGGATTACTAAAGTAGGGTGTTCTCTATGCAAGAGGTACAGGACCATCTCACCTACATCTAGCCTTCCCACTGCAAGCTTCATGAGTAGCAAGGCTATTCCTCCAGCAAACACCAGCAGCCAGGATGAGAGCTGATAAAATAGGATCCTGGGATTCTTTTACCACCAGCTTTAGCCAGAGGCTCCATGGCTGTCCTGCCAAGAGCATCAGTCCAAAGGACTTCAGGGAAGGCTGTTGCTCCTGTGGGGCTGCAATTCTCCATATTAATTTCCCATATCATGATATTTTCATCAGTATTTACATTTTCACTTAAGTGTTATCTATAGAAAGTGGTTTCAAATTGTTCTTTTTCAAAAGAAGACGTAGGGATCACATTAAGAACCATTTTGTTGATCTCTGAAAAAATGTGGATAGGTCCAGTTGCTTGAATACAGCCATGTACTTCACCTGGGATGACTGCTATTTCTGAGACAACTATATAGAACTGGCAGATGTTTCACAGGCTCTACAGAAAGCCTTTTCCTTCTGTGGAGGCGGACAGAGGCAAGAAGGAACACCTATGTTGTACAAGATGGCTCTAGATATTAATATTTAGGTACCCCACTAGTAAACTGTATATGACTTTTCCATTTCTTCAGGATAATGTCTTCAGGAATCAGTTTGCTAATTTCAGAAATGAACAATTTTGCAGTAATCCAGTCTCAGAGGGCTTTGTGCTCAGCCCTATTGCTGCTTCTAGCCTCCATCTGGCTTCAACCTTGCAGCAACCTTACAGGCAGCCACATGGCCACCGCTGGGTAGCCATGTTAAAATGGCCACCTAGAAGACTGAGGGTTGGGCTGTGAGCCTGGGAGCTTATTGCTTTACACTTCAGGCATCTATAAGAACCTGATTAACTGTTCTGAGCTGTCTGACCCTTTGCTGCAGCCATGACTCAGTCATGTACCTGAGGTGAAGTTGCTGAGTTCTCAGTGGTCCAGGTAGAGAAGAGCTAGAGGGAAAATAAAAGGGCTGGAAACAAGTTTTTGTATCTACCAAACCCCACTGTGTCCTAAAACTATATTTATCTGATGACTATTCCGTACTGACTCATCCCAGTGCTCAGCTTCTGACACATGCCTATGAACTGACAGGAAAAATATCTACCCATGTCTCTTCCAACCCACTGCTCTCCTTCCTATAATGCTGCAGGGCTTCAGAACATGAAAGAAACAAAAGAAACTTTCTTTTTAACAAGACCCAATGACACACATGCAACCTGTCATCACAACACAATGGTATGTTCCACTGGCTCTTTAGGTAATTAGGATATTCTGGAATTTTCTTAAAACTGAAGTCAACATGAGTGACATTGTTATAATCTGGAATAGCTGGACTTCTGTAGTACAGCTAATATGGTCCTAAACCAGAGCACAACAACAACAGGTCAAAGCAGTAATTTCAATTTCATGTATGTTCTGGCTGTATGTTAGTGTTAGAAATAGGAATTGGGCTGAGAGGAATTGGGCTGAGAGGAAATATGAGATATCTCAGAGTCTGAAAGTGATTTGGCAAAATTATCTCGTGTTCAGTAAAACCATACTTGAATAGTCTTCTTCCTTGTAGCAGATCTATCTGTAGACTTGCTCCCTCTTCAGACTGATTCAGTCTCATTTTAAAAGGGCACAAATAACGTGCTTCCTAATTGAAATTCATACACTGTGAATTTCCCAGCCTGATATTCCTGAGTATCAGTAAGTTCAGCTGAATATTCCCCAAGATACTGTTTTTCATGTTACTTATGCTGTTTCTTTAGATAATAGCTGCCTTCCTATCACCGAAGTATTACAGAATCACTTCCATTGATAAATCCTTTTCACTTTGATTTTTAAGTATATGCTATCACTGGTATACAGCTCTTGTTACAAAGTCTGCATAAATATTCTCTTCCTTTAACCACAGACTCCAGGTATAGATGTTTGAAATAGGAAAGAATCGCCTAGTTCACTCCCTTGTCATCTTTACGTAATGGATCACCTTCTTCAGCAGTTCCTGAACACCTCAACCAATGGGGATCCTGTATGTTCCACAGTTCCCTTTTACTAAAGTTCTTTTCATGCTATATGCCTTCTAGCAGCTACAGTCTACTCAACTTTGGGTAGTATCACTCATATGCTAGGATTTTGGACTACACAGGATTTTCCTCAGGTAACTTGAGAAAAAAATTTCTCATACATATATGCTTCAGCCTCAGTTTATAAATACTCTGCCTGGCAATACTCCTCAGACTAACCAGTGAGATTAGTACTTGATTCCTGTAAGGCCTGAGAGCAAACTAATAAATTATGGGTTCAGTAAAATACTATTCCTAAATGTATTATCCTTTTACCTCATGACTTATCATGTTTGTTGTATTTAGAGGTCATGGTTGAGTACATTGCTGTGACAAATGAAGAATCTTTTCCGTTTTTTGCCCCACTAATTATTATTGTTCAGTTTGTTTCTTTTTATCTCCACTGACTTCTGTTCTTAGAATCCATGAGAAATTCAGGAGCTAGAGTCAGGATCAGAAAAAGTAGCAAACATCCTACTTATCATCGATTTCATTTCACATGCTGCAGTCTTGGCTTACGGAAGTGTCACTGAATTAAGCAGGATCAGATGTACCTTGTAAAATCTTCTCAAACAGAAGATTGCCAAGTGTCAAATTCTACCTGGTTGGCCAAATGAGAATCATGAAGTAACAAGGACTGATTTTATGAGAAGGTCACAATATAATTAATCTCCTTGGGAATGACTCTCTGCAATATCTTCAGTTTAAATGTTTTTTGTGGTTTCTTTTTTTTTCCCCTGGAAATGAAAAGACTTCATGGATGAAGCTTCTCAGTGAAAGCATCCAGATATTCCACTGTTGAGGATAACTCCATTTAAACTTCAAATTATCAGACATGTTTACACATCACATGTGCTTTCTTTCCTAAGATAACAATAGCATAAAAGAAAGAATGCAAAAACAGCTGGCAAGCATCATTTATCCTTACTCTGAAAACTGAAATGATCATCTTTTGGGAAGCAGAAATATGTATTACTGGTTAAAATGATTTGGTCCAGGTCACTAGCATTTCTTTTATCTTTCACTTTGTGATCTGTTTTACCACCTCTTCTGTCTGCAACAGCAAAGCCTGTTTTCTTCTCCTCTAAAACACCACAAAGGATGCCCGCACGGCCTTCCTCACAGGCCCAAATTAATCCCTCTAGATGACAAAATTACATGTGGCATCTGAAAGGCTTCTTGTCTGGGGAGGCTGTCTTCAGTGCTGGGGAGGGTCAGCACCCACATTCCCTTCCTACCTTCTTCCACAGTTGGCCTACTTTGTTTTACTTATTCAACCATAGAAATTATGGAGACTGTGAAGAAGAATGCGAGCACTGTGTAAATGCCCGCTATGAAGTGTGTGAAACCTTAGAATCATAGAATCATTAAGGTTGGAAAAGACTTCTAAGATCACCAAGTCCAACACCAACCCATCCTCACCATGCCCACTAACCATCCACATCTCTACTATTCCTTAACGCTTCCAGGGACAGTGACTCAACCACCTCCCTGGGCAGCCCATTCCAGCACCTGACTACTCATTCTGAGAAGAAATTTATCATAATATTCAACTTGAATCTCTGCTGGCACAACCAGACCAAACAATCGCAGTTCCCTCAGACACTCTTACTTTGAATGCCTAGCTGTGCTATCCAAAAGGCACTCATCTAAACTAAAGCAGTTGTGAGGAAAAAAAAACAACAACAAAACTATTAACCCACACATTTTCCAAGTGTGTTTATATAATGTTGTGAATGAACTCCCACAACACTGGCAGTAAGATGTCAGCTTTATAGCCCTAGAAACTGTGAGAATCATAAAATCCTTAGAGCTGGAAGGGAGCTCTAAAGGTCATTTAGTCCAACTCCCCTGCAATGAACAGGGACATCAACAACTATATTAGCTTGCTCGGAGCCTGGTCCAGCCAGGCCTTGAATCTTTCCAGGGACAGGATTTCCACCACAACTCTGGGCAACCTGTGCCAGTGCCTCACCACCCTCCCTGCAAAAGACTTTTTCCTTATATTCAACCTAAATCTATGCTCTTTATGTTTGAAACCATTTCTCCTTGTCCTATCACCACAGACTCTGCTAAAGAGTCTGTCCCCTTCTTTATTGTAGCTCCCCTTTAGATACTGATAGGCCGCTATCAGGTCACCTCAGGGTGAACGGCCCCAGATCTTTCAGCCTGTCCTGGTAGGGGAGGTTGGATAATTAATAATTCCCTCACTTGGATAATTTTTGTGGCCCTCCTTTGGATGCACTCCAACAGGTCTATGTCTCTCCTCTACTGAGGACTCCACATCTGGATGCAGCACACCAGGTGAGGCCTCACCAGCACAGAGTAGCTTGGCAGGATCACCTCCCTCAGCCTGCTGGCCACTCTTCTTTTGATGCAGTCCAGGATACAGTTGACTTTCTGGACTGTGAGGTCATGAAATGCCCAAATGATTATACTGTGTTTGCTATTTAGCCACTTCTCCCAGAGGTTATGAGGTATTTGACCTATTTTTCATTGCTTTGTTTTTCAACAGGCAAAGATACAGTAGGTAGTGGTTTTCTTCTGTAGTCCAGATACCTATTCAATCAAGAGCAAAGAGGCTTACTGATTCATAGCCTAAAGGAACAACGGGGCCCTACCATCCCATTGCAGATGGGAACTCCAATCCAAGAGCTGAAAAAAATCTGGAATTTCTAAAATAATAATGACCACTCTCTGTCAACTAGTCTTTAGCAGTCTTACAGCGCAAATGCATCTTTATTTACATTAACAATACCTCTCATTAACTGCCTCACATTAGCAATGAGGGAAAGTATGTTGTACATAATAAAAGCACAGATTTTCAAGAGATGGTTCCACACAATCAGCTCCCGAAGAGACAAGGAGAATAGTTAATGCAATATCTGAAAAACGCCTTCACTTCCGTAGTGAGTTCTTGCACTGAAACAGGTGCCTTCGGTTTCTTCTCAATTACATTAAGAGGACTAAGAGAACAGAGGTCTCAGCCAGTAGAGGGCAGCAACAGCTGTGCCTTTACAGAACAGTTACCGGCTGAAAAGTGCTAAGTTTGCAGTTCTGCCTCAGGACACTGAGAAATAATTAAATACTGTTAGTGACTATTACAAAATCTGTTTATGTTTCTAACTTACTAATGAAGAGACGGAAATTTCAGATAGCATCATGGCTGCTTTTTGCAATGTGTCATGAAACCCACAAGATGGAAAAGACCTCACACAGTTCTGAGAAATGCTCAAGACACAATTCAAACTGACAACACTGAAGAGCCTCTCTAGAATAATGACCATACTATACTTTAATTCAGCATCCCTCCTAATACTTTACATTAATGTAGAATCGTAGAATCATAAAATGGCTTATGTTGTAAGGCACCTTAAAGATCATATTGTTCCACCCCCCTCCTGTAGGCAGGGTTGCCAACCTCAGATTGTGTTGCACAGGACTGCATCCAACCTGGCCTTGAATACCTCCAAGGGTGGAGTATCCGTAACTTCTTTGGGCAACCTGTTCAGGTGCCTCACCACCCTCTGAGTAAAAAACTTCTTCCTAACATCTAACCTAAAATTTCCCCTCTTTTAGCTTAAAGCTATTTCCCCTTGACCTGTCACTATTAGACCACATAAAAAGTCAATCCCCCTCCTGCTTATAAGTTCCCTTCAAGTACTGGAAGGCCGCAGTCAGGTCCTTCCTGGCATCTTCTTTTCTCCAAGCTGAGCAAGGCCAGCTCCCTCAGCCTTTCTTCATAGGGGAGGTGCTCCAGCCCTTTGATAATCTTTGTGGCCCTCCTCTGGACCTGCTCCAATAACTCTGCATTATTCTAATGCTGGGGACCACAGGCCTGAATGCAGTACTCCAGATGGGGCCTTACAAGGCAGAGTAGAGGGGAACAATCACCTCAGTTGCCCTAGTGGCTACCTCTCTTTCAGTGTGGCTCAGGAAGCAGTTGGCCTTCTGGGCTGCAAGTGCACACTGCTGGTTCATATATCAAGAACTACACAGAGCAGATACAAAGAAATTAATACCAGCAAACAAACTGATTTAACAAAAGCAACACAGACAGTGATAAAAAGGAATCAGAGAAAGACTTGAGGAAAATATGACAAAAATTATCTCCCAAATTTTACCTTAAAATCAGAAAGGCTAAGCACCGCACTAAAGTAGACATTTAAGAATAATAAGCCATTCTGCAAAAAGTTCAAGCAAACGAAGTAGAAGATAATGTGCACTTTTGCAAATAGGCTACAAAACCACTAGTAATGTCTGGAGAGAGAATAATTCTATCTTATTTATTTATTTATTTATTTATTTATTTTCCAAGGTTGAGAGGAATCCTATGCGTGGATCTGTAGAGCCAACTGATGATCCATAGGTAAACCATATGTAAAATGAACATTCAAGAAAATATTAGAAGGACAAAAAAAAAAATAAAAGAAACCCCTGGCCTAAGGTACTAAGGATAGGGTTAAAAAGGTTCCTTGATCAAAATTTTTCTTAATGAGGAATGCAACAGGATATCTCAAATTGAAATATTAGTTGGTAAGGTTTTAATATGACGTTAGGAGAATAGCTAACATGGACCTTTAGCCAGGTTAATCATATCTCAACAATGTGCTGGAATTCTTTTAACACAGGTGAGGGTCATCTGATTTATGTTATATTTTTGTATGTTTTTAAATGTTTACCTCAAATACCTCAAAATGTCCCAAAGAAAAGAAGAATGCAAAACAACAACAGTAAAGGAAGTTATTATTGTATTATTGTCTAGATAAGAAAGAGAAATAAAGAGAAGAAATGAACTGTTCACGTTCACAAAGGATGAAAGTGACCATTTACATCTGAAAACGAGTTTTGCTATAGCTTGTTATATCTTATATACTTGTGAATGATTCTGAAAAACGCATAGAGGAGTGTGTAAAACTCACTGATACTGAATTTTTTAGGATCATAAAAACAAAATCAAACTGTTAAGAAATACTAAGTAACTAGGACTAAGTCACTAGACAATAAAGCAGCAGATGACATTGACTGTTGAAAAATGGAGAGATATACATCAAGGAAAACAGTCAGATTGGCAATCCAACAGACAGATGGATTGGCTCTGAACTGTGGCCAACTAGAAAAAAGATGCTGGTCTAAAAATATTTGCCTTATAGTTACAGTATAGGACATTCCCAGTTAGCTATTTTGGCATATATTAATTCATCAGATAGCAGGACCAAAATAGAAAACATCAGGAACTTTTTGCATTTCATTAGAATACATTGTCAACTTGATTACAAAATGATGTACAAGCCCAAAATCTACATCTACAGTAGGTAACTACATAAATAACTGAAAATCCTTGGATCTAGTAGATACTAATATGCAAGTCTTTATATGGAAAGTCACTAACACATCACCATTAGGATGAGAGACAATATCACTGCAGAATTACCCCGTCTTTATCTTCCCTCCATATCTGCTTTTGGCTGCTAAGTGAGAGAGGATTCCAGCAAGGTAGGTAGATATACAAGGGCACTATGCCCCATCCTTGTACACAGCTTGCTGTATATCAAAAGTACATTATTACTGACAGATACGGACCAGCTGAGTGACAGTGTACCCTTAGATGAGGGATACCATCACCAACTCAGACCAGGAAAAATGCTTCCTATAAAAGGAAAAAACAAACAAACAAACATTGATTTAAATCCTGTCCAAGTTGCTGACATTGAATTTGTGAATGTTTGTTCCTCATTTCAGAGAAAGACATTGAAACTCATAGCACATGAAACCATGAGTGTTAGAAACACATCACAGATTCAGGAGAAATTTTTGGTGATTGTCTCATTTGAAAATAAAGCTAACGGGTCTGTCCCAGAACCTGTGACAGCCTTTACTCGCAGCCACCAGACTGTGCCATATAGCAACATCTTGATATCTTAAAAGATTTTACTATATTCTTCCATTGTCTATTTGCTTATCCATTCCTGCTGGTGCTCCTGGAGAGGATGAAGCACTCTTACCAAACACAGGACGAGAGGAAATGTCCTCAAGTTGTGCCAGAGAAGGTTCAGTATATTAGGAAAAACTCCGAAAGAGTGGTCAGATGCTGGAATGGGCTTCCCAGGGAGGTGGCTGACTCATGTCCCTGGAGGTGTTCAAGAACTGTGGAGATGTGGTACTAAGGAACATGGTTTAGTTGGAGATGCTGGTAGTAGGTGGATGGTTGGACTAGATGATCTTAGAGGTCTTTTCCAACCTTAATGATTCTGTGATTCTTTAATTACTTTGGGAGCCTACATCTTCAAAGACTTTTTGTCTTGTGCATAATTTCTGTTGGTCCTTTTTATTATCTAGAACCATACTCTTGTTCCTCCTTGCATAGGTTTCAGGCTATGTCAGCAAAGAGAAATAAGCTATACTGAAAAACAGATCAGATTTGGGCACAGAAGATCACAGGTGTCTTAGTTTAAGCTGGGAATGAATTGTTTTCTTCAGTGTCCAATATGATGCTACATTTTTGTTCTAGGAGAAAAACAATGCTGACTACACACCAATGTTTATAGCTGCCTGCTAAGCATTATATAGAACCAAGGCCATCCACAGCAAAGGGCTGAAGGAGCTGGGAGGGAGCAGAGTTAGGACAGCTGACTTTAACTGGCCAAAGGATTAGTCCATTCCATATGGCATCAAGTGGAAGAAGTTCTGAAGGGAAGTGGGAGTTCATCTCACTCTTTTCCTCTGCTCAGGGGGCTAGCTGGGCATTGGTTGGGGAGAGGTAAGTAATTACTTGTGCATCACTTGTTAAATACATTCGTATATATATTTGTCATAATTATTATTCTTTTCTTTTTCTCTATCTTAGTATTTAGTTTTTTTTTTAATTATTATTATTTATCTCAACCTACGAGTTTTTTTTTCCCCCAGTTCTCTCCCCCATCCCACTGAGAAGGGGAATAGTGAGTGAACATCTGTGTGGTGCTCAGCTACCTGCCAGGTTAAATCACAACAACAGGTCAGGCAATGCCCTTCAGAGTTCCAACTCATTCAATCTGCATTTGAGGAACTGATCACCGTTTTGGTGATATACAAGATGCCAATTTTCATCCTCATCTGTCTTTGACTTGACAAGCAGGCTAGGAGATGATCAGATAGACTCAGAAAATGACATAGTTTTCTAAAGAATTTCCACTGAGTTTTCAGAAATATTTTTTTTAGTTTGGCTTACTTCTTATCTGGGACATTGAGTGGTCCATTCCTTTTCTCTTTAAGATTCAGTAGAAATATTTCCAGCCCACATTACACTGTAATCATACAGTTATAACATAGTTGTGGACAGAGCATCTTTTCAGCTTGCAGCAAATTTGACTTCTAAGCCCAGCTGAGCAGCTAGGGTTCTGTTATCACTTGGTCCTCTTTCTAAATAAAGAAAGTACAGCAGGACAGGGAAAATTGATGCTGATTTATTGCAATCCAGTTCTAATAATATAAAATGCACTGAGAATTGTAAGCAAATTTTACAAAAGCATTCCCTGTCTACAAGACGATTTCTGTGACTTTAGGAATCAGATGTTCCTTTGAGCTGAAATTGCCAGCTGATGACCAGGTTTCTTCAGTTTGTACATCATGTTCTACATGGGAAGAGAAGAAAAGTGTAAGATCGAATCATGAGGTCCTGAGACAGCTCTCAACTGTGCCAGTATGAAGTAACACTAAGGGAATGATCCACCTGTTGCGAGATAGTATGAATCTGCTCATTCACTCTTCATTATCTCATAACAAAAGTTCTTTAAAAAATGTGGAGATAAAATGCATACTTGTCTTAGCTTGGATGCCTGCATTTACCTAACAGAAAGGTGGAAATGCTACCTTTTCAAAAAGCCCTTTGACTATGTCAGAATCCTGAAATTTGGGGCACATGAGTATCAGAGTAAAATCAATTTGTTTTCCTTATATAAGACAATATCTGTCAGTTGAGGAAAAATATCAGGGAACTGGACAAAAAGTGTTCATTTACAAGGGTGATCTCTTCCTCCTGTATTTTCCTTAACATAAACTGATTCCTCTGGAACAAGACATTTGAATGGTCAGACTGCTAGATATTACCCTCCCACACACTCAGTGAAGATAACAATACAGCCCAATGCCCTGATCTGCCAAGCAGGTCACGGTAATGCCCAGGGAGATTGGTACAAATCAGGACAGTCACAAGAGAACACTGAAAGAGAGGCATAGAAATACAATGATCTGGAAACCCAGGCTCCCCTTTTCATCATCTCAAAGGTCTTATTAAAACAAACAAACAAGCAAACAAACAAACAACAAAAAGAAACCGCTATAGAGCAAGTAAAACTACATAATCTACTCAAAGACACTTAAGATTATGCTTTTATTTCCATCAAAATAAATCACTTTCAGAATCAGATGCAACTCTATATTTTAAAATAAAGATTTAGACAAGTCCAATTGGATGTAGGAGACTGAGCTTAGTCATTAATGAGTTTGGGGTAACAACTTCTACCCTTCCTCATGCACACTCAAATTCATAATCTTCCAGAGGTGGGAGAAAGTCACTTTAGGCATATTTTTAATTAGGCAATAGACTACTGCATCCAGATAATGAGAATTTCCAAACTGACTGAGACCTTGACATAACATACCTACTATGTAATATATGTATAAGAAGAACAGGGTTATTATTTATTTATTTATTTATTTATTTATTTATTGCTGCGGAGGAGCAGGAAAGAAAAAAGAACAGAAATGAAAACTCACGTGGACCCCCAGTTACAGATTGTTCATTCAAACTGATGCTGTAGTCAAAGGCTGGCATAAGAAAAATGTATTAAAAAATGATAGACAAGCAAAACCCCAAAACAGCAAAGCCAGTTCTTTACAACAATACAATTGGTCTTCTCCCGTGCTAATTGGATATGAGATACTCAAAAGGCCATCCAGAAACCAAGTAGCATGAGTAGCTGGCCCAGAGTGTGGACCATTTGGTGTTTGTATGCAGGATCTGGTGCCTCTACAACCATGCTGTGTTTGCACAGAAGAAGGAAAATGCAGCTATGACACACTGTTGTAGCAAGATCAGGAATACTGTGATTGCTGTGCATAGGCTGAATCCTTGGCAATTTATAATTCTCTGGAACTAACTCTCGTCATAGTTGCTGTTACTTTACGGATAGTTTGCTTTGTCCTGACTTTAGATCAGAATTCTACTATAGCCAGGAGGCCTCCGCATGTGATGTTAAGATAAATGTTCATAGTTTGTTTTACCAGCATATGTGGGTACTTCCATTGTGAACCACAGGACTATTTTCTTAGGCACTATAGTATCACAGGAAAAATACCTATCCTTGCCATGTTTTCCTAAGACAGAAGTTACAGGTGTCATGCATATCTTTATTAACTTATGGAGGCAAAACTTAGTCTCCAATATTTTCGTGTTTATAGCACTTTAGAAAGTGTCTGAAAATGTTTTTCTCACATAATGTAAAAAAAATCACAATTGTCACCATTTATAAACTAAATACTTCTTACAAGTTCAATTCAGTACATACTGCTCAGTAGTGATGCTGCTGGGCTTGCCTACAGAAAAAGAAAAATCACAACTCTAGGAAATGTGTGGTTTGTGGCCTTTTCATCAAAGTTCTTCGTAAACTGCCACAGTAAGGTAATGTAGGGTTGGCTGCACTATGCAAACCAAGTAGAAGTGGCAGGCTAGCTGAATTTCCTGCATCCCCTCTGTTTTGCCAGTGAGCAGAGTCAGCACAAAGGTCATAGACACCAAGTTAAAGAAGTGGCTGCTGGGGAGCCCTGGTTGCAGTGTGGATTTGGAGAGCCTTCCTGGCAACTGGGAGGTCCTACACAGTGCATCCACTCAGAGGTGAGGTCTCCACTTCAAGATGATCCAGCGTTTATACTGTTGAATAAACACGTTTACATGAGAATTATGTGGAAACATCTGGTTTCATTCTCCCTTTGGATTCCACCACAAGCCTGGAGAGGGCACAAGGAGGAACCAAGGAAGTTTGTGTACTAGTAGGCGTTGACACTATGCTTCGAAACAAGGAAAGGTTAACACATTCTCATAATGCTTTATCTAAGCTACATCTCTTGCTAATGAGATGTTTTGCCCAAGATACATATTTCATTAGTGATCATACATACTTTGCTAATAATCGGATACTGATGATAACTAATGCTGGGTTATGAGATTGACCTAGAGGTCAACTTTGGTTCAAGGCCTACTGTTCAAGCCTTTGTACTTCATTCTCCCAGCAATATTAATAATGTGTAGCAGAGTTTTTCATGCAAGGTTTGCCATTTATCATATGCAACAACTGTAAGAAAAATGGAGTGTGCTAATTTTACCTTCTCAAAATAAGTGCCCACAGATAATTTTTTTTTCCTTTGCTTATGTTTTATGTACGATACTTGCATCTGCTAAAAATGCTAAAAATCATTGCTAAAAATGGAGAGAACGTGCAGCCAGATGTGCTGTACTTCAGGGCTGAGAACTACAAATTATCCAGGGCTTATGTGTTTGCAGTTCTGTCTCAGTTTCGTCTCTTATTATCTCAAATTTTGTGTTGTTTCACTACTTTGGTTTTTGGACCTGTGTTTTGTTATTTACTATTGATTATCATCCGATTTTCTATTCAAGAGCAATTGAATGAGCATGAGGCCTGATCCTCAAGAAGTCAGCATTTTGCTCTTAAGTTAAATGGCATCTAGGTAAAAGGCTGTGGAGCAGTTTGGCCATTGTTCCAAGAAAAGAACTAAGAGTTAATAATTAATGTACATATTGAAATCAGCTTAGAAATTATTTTATTGTATTGACCATATATAAGGAAATGAATTCAAGAGGAAAATTATGTAAAAGGTCAAGGCCAGTTTTTAAAGACTGTGGTTTCTACAGAATCATGGAATTGTAGGTGTTGGATGGGAGATCACCTATTCCAACTCCTTGCTAAGGCAGATTCCCTACAGTATGTTACATACAAAAGTATCCAGGCAGGTTTTGATTATATTCAGAGAGAGAGAATCTACAACCTCTCTGGGCAGCCTGTTCCAGTGCTTTGTCATCCTCAAAATGAAGAAGTTTATCCTTATGTTTATATGTGACTTCCTGTGTTCCAGTCTGTGCCCATTGCCCCTTGTGCTGTTGCTGGGCACCACTGAAAAGAGCCTGGCACCATCCCCTTGACTCTCACTATTTAGATAATTATAAACGTTGATGCCTTCTCTTCTCTAGGCTGAACAGTCCCAAGTCCTTCAGCCTTACCTTACACAGGGGAAGCTCCAGGCGCCTAATCATCTTTGTGGCCCTCTGCTGTATTTCTTGAATAGAGGAGGCCAGAACTGGACATAGTACTCCAGATGTGTCCTCATCAGGGCAAAGCAGAGGGGGAGGATCACCTCTCTCCACCTGCTGGCTGTGCTCTTTTTAATGCACCTTACGATAACACTGGCCTTGACCACAAGGGCACACTGGTGGCTCATGGTCATCTTGTTCACCAGCACTCCCAGGTCCTTCTCTGCAGAGCTCCTTTACACCAGGTCAGCCCGTGACCTGTACTGATGTGTGCAGTTATTTGTTCCCAGGTGGAGGACTCTACACTTGCCCTTGTTGAACCTCATCACATTCCTCTCCACCTAATTCTCCAGCCTGTCCAGGTCTTGTTGAATTTCAGCACAGCCTTCTGGTATGTCATCCACTCTTCCTAGCTTTCAATGAATTTTAGGAAATTGTTCTTAAATTTTCAGCTGTCCTCTTGTACAGACATGTCTGAGAAAATTTTAATCGCTGTCACATCTAAACACAGATGAGGACTGCAAGTAGGTAAGGACTAATCCAGCTCCTACTACAACTGCAGTAATGCTCACGGGTCTCAGAGTTAGTGCTCAGTAACAGCTCTGTAACTGAGCAGTAACTTCAGCTGCTGAATCAAGCCTTCAAAGTGGATAATGTTGGAGCTTGAGAGACTGCACCTTTACAGGAACTCAGAACTTGAATACAAATACTACTTGATACCACAGATACTTAGAAGGCAAGTTATCACACTGCATCAAGTTGCAGGATAGAGAAGCAAAGGATTGGCGCCACCAGTGATCTTTATCTTGAGTCCTTGTATCAGGAGCTTCAAGATGAGCTGACATAATAGTATCAGCTAGGAAAATAACAGTACATGATTACGTAGCTCTCTGCATTGCCATTATCAATGTATTGTGCAATGAGATCATATGGATCCAGCTTTAATTAAAAATTAAGGTGACTTAAATTTTACCAAAGAAATTTCCACTCAGAGACAATTTATTAAAAATTATAAGTTATCATCATTTTTTTCTCACATTTTCTATAACTGGACAAATAACTGGACCATCTACAGTGACACTTGAGCTTGAATACATTAGAATTTCACACATTTAATACAAGGAACATACAACTACCTAGGGAAATTTTTGGGAGAAAAGTAGGATGTCAAGAAAAGAATTCACGTAATGTTCTCAGATTCACTTCCATTATTTTCTTCACAAGTGCTTAATGTACCTGCAAAGAGCAAAACTAGGTTTAACTCAGTAATTTGTACAAGCAAGTAATTATTTTAATAAGGCATAATCCCATTGTATGGAGTTGTGCAGGAAAATTTTTCTGTATGTAAATACTGATTGATCATAAAATATTTTCCCGATGCTCACCTCAAAGAATTATTGAGTTATAAATAAAAAAGATGTATGTTGTTGTAACTTCATCAAAAGTGTTTCAGGTTTTTATTTCAGAATGTATTTTCTCAGATCCAGAAATATCTGAAGTATTACAGAGCTTGTGCTGCTTGTGGTGCATGTTCAGGCAGAGGTCCATACACAGAGCGTTAGACTGTAGTAGCTATTCTTACAGAGTTCCTTGTCATCTTGCCTTTCAGTATTCCAGTAGATAAATAAAACATAAAAGTAGGAAGAAGTTAAAATAAAAATTCATCTCAGCTTGTAATGAAAGTAAATATTTTGAGAAGCCCCAAAGCATTTTTACTCCCAGTGCTTTTTAACCTAAAATGTTATCATTCAACATTTTATTCTTACTAAAGCAAACTAAAGATTGTAATAGAATTTTGCACAACACACAATTTCTCTTTCCTACATAACATTTACACCCTCACAAAATGTATGAGGTAGAGTGTGTATGACTGATTGTTGTAGTATTTGACTATGGGAACAACACAGTATTTTCTGAAGTCCAAATACTGAGACTACTGGGGAAAAAGAGTTGATCAGTGGATATTTTAGCCCTCCCTGTCTATCTTTCGATAAATAAATTAATAAAAGCTATAATAAAGCAATAGAAAGAAGAAGGTTAAACTTACACTGTGGTTGCTCCTTGGGCTGCCAGCCCAGTTGTCCTTTTCTTTGTAAACTATATTCCTTGATTGCTTCTCTACTCTGGTCCCCATTTTTTTTTTCCAGATTCAAAGACAACAGATTACCCAGCTTACTGTTTATTTATATATATGTAAACGTTCATGCATAGTTGCTTACAATGTACAAAATGAGATTATACTTCTTTCCTCATGACACTGTTCTCTTTTTTAATGCTCTGTTCATCTCCTAGTTAATTTGGGTATAAATAATGTACTATATCAAAGTCACATGACATTCCGATTTACTTCATCATCCTCTAGCACATCCATAGGATCCAGAGGTATGTGTTACTTTTTGTTACCTTTTTGTCAAAACCACATTTAGAAACATAAGAGCTAGGAGAGTATTTCCTCCCCCACCCTCCCATACCACGAGGAACAGGGTATAGTAATGTAAAAGACTGTGTAAGCTTTCCTTGGCAAAGGAGTATCATCTTGGACTTGCACCCCCAGATAGTTTACTTGTCAAAAAAAGGAGAAGTCAAACAAACCGCTGTAGGACTTGTACGCCCACAGAACTGGCACTTAGCTGCTCCCCCATAAAAAGAGGAAGCACATCTGAGTGGACCAGAACTATAAAAATGAGCTTAAACAGCTCAGAAGATTTTCTTTGAGTTCAGGGCCCAAGTCTGTTGTAGATTTCAGGGTTCAGAGCTAGTTTTCTGTTAAACACAGGCTGAGGGTGTGTTAAATTCACCAGAACTAAGAAACACAGCAGAGCTAACTTCGGCTACCTTGTGTTTTATTAGAGGAGTTATAAATAAAACCAGCAGTATCGTCTCCTTTTCTAGAGCTATTGCTATCCTGAGTGAAGCTCCTGTGACAGACAGGGCCTAGAGAGAATGAGCTCTGCCTTTTCCTAAAGAATTTCCTCCTCCTTAGTGAACCTTACTGTAACAATAAATGAAAATTTAAAATGAACTACTCTAATCTGTCACATCACAGGACAACTGCATATATGGAGAGTCCAGCTGCGTGGATAGCTGGTTAGCTGATTCATCTCAAAGACAGTGGGCCATAGTATATCCTGTCATTTAGGAAGAGCTACATGAGTTTTACCTTTTCAAGTCTGAGAAGCGATGGAGTCTTTGACTTATTGTCAGGTATCAAATCTGAGATACATTTAATTGCAGATGTAAGATATATACCTGTGTTAAGCCACTTGAGAGAGGTAATCCTCTCCTCATACTGCTTGTGTCTTGCCCTTTGAAAGCGTTTGTTCCACTCCTGTTTATGTTTGCGCCAGTTTTAGTGAGTACAGGCTGTCATACTTCATGGAGGAGATGACAAGACATTGAGGCTAGATGAGTACAACAGATTTGCCTATGAAATGCCAGGGATCTTTATGTCGATACTTGCAGCTCAGACTTCTCACTGAAGTATATGATACACAGCTGGCTGCTGCAGCTCAAATGCCAGTGGGAGACCAAAGCCAGTCTGGGTTTCATCGTCACCAACCTTTTCCCCATGGCTGAGGTGACTCTTTCCATCGTGCAGTAAACATCCGTGTCTGCGTCTGTGTTATGGAAAAGAGGGTGATTCCTCAATATGTTATGTACTTGCATCTCCAGAACATGCACACCAAATACTCAGTTGCAGACAAATGCACTCTATGAGAAGATTGAAAATGAACCAGTACTGCTCATAGAAGTTCATGGCTCAGGAAGGACCAGATCCTTGGTTTCCCAAGCACTTATACTGAAAGACCTACTGGGATGCACCATGACTCTCTTGCTGCCAAGGGAAGGATACACTCCTATCTCCTATTTTCTGTATGCATATAAGCAAGGCACAACTGTGATCAGGTCGTCCCCTCTTTGAAATTCCCCTGCCTGCAGAGATGACTGCTCTGGGATGATTTCCTACATAGGCCAATGAAAGAGAGCTTTTTGTAACAAAATTCTTCCATCTCAAATGCATTCTGTTGTTTTCCAGAGAAGTACCATTACAGTTTTTCTCAGGAATTGATGCGATAAAGAGTAATGCTAGCAAGGCCTGAATATTGACTATTCTGCTAGCTCAGATTTTGGTTATCTAGGGAAGAAGATGTGCAGGGTTAAGAAGATAAAGAGTAGCACCTCACTCTACTGACCAACTCCTGTCCGTTCTATTCCCATCCTGCAGCTTTTAAAAAGAGAGCAATGAATTTCCAATTACAAATATTTGAAGCTAGTCCTATGTTAGTAGTCTTCTAATATTTTTATATTTCCCTTAATGAAGGTCCTAAAATATTTGTTTGGTGCTGTTTTATAAAGAGCATCCTTGTAATGATGTGTTTGCATTCTTTTAATTATCTCCTTCAGTCTTCATGTGTACATCACGGTGTCCATGAACAAAAGGGATGATGCTTAGCAGCAAGGGCTAAGAGAATGGGTGAAAAGCCAGAAAAATCAGAAGAGCAGGAATGAGCGTCACTTAAGGCTCCAGGATATTCCTGAAGTAAAAGGGAAAGAGAATGCAGAGAAGGAGGAGGAATCAACCAATCTACAGGGAAAGCTAAATGGATGAAGAACAAAGGAGAGAGGCAGCTCTCTAGTGTCAGATTTACAGTCGTGTTATATATAGCATATGTAATGTGTATATGACCAGGCAGCCTTGTTCTAATGATTCCGTGACAGATAGGCCATTTCCCCCTCAAACTGTGTCTAAGAACCGTGTGGTTGAGAGCAGGATCAGACCAAAGCTTGTTAAATTTGCCTTAAATGGTCTAGTGGGCTCATTGTCAAAACCACAAGTCAGTGTGCTGAATTCTCAGTAACCAGCAAAATAGTAGTCACTTCAATTTTTAGAAGTTAGTTACTTCTCACTTCAGACAAACTACTTTATCTCCTTCAGAGTTACAGAGCAACATACAGAGCATCATATGCATGCTTCTTACTCAGTTGTCTATGCAATGCACCTCTCAGATGGTAGGATCTGCCACTGAAATTTACAAAGATCTGCTTGTAGCAACTAGAGACCTAGTTATCTGCGCAACTTCCTGTTGGTTTCTAATTGGTCCTGAAATGCATATCCCTTTTCTGTGCTTGCATACTTAACATCTGTACATTCCGTTTCCTGTGAAGCTGCTTCATTCTGAAACGATGACCTTGTCTTTGGTAGGGCTTGAATGCTAGGAACTATGATTTCTGCTGCTGTTTCTTTTTTTATCTGCTATGATTGTACACGTTATATATATATGCAAAACTACATTACTGTAGCTCTTGAAGACTGGAAATTTTCTTGCATCTTAGGAAAGCTGGATTTAATTAATTTAGTCTGGAAATTTGATTTAGTTGTAGGGGCTATTTGAGAGTATTATGTGAAATAATCTTCCAGGTAAAGTCAGATAAGTGCAGTGAAGGACAACAGTATGCAGGTCCATTTCATGTCCAAATGTCTCCTGCCACCATTTCTTTTTTTATCTTTCTTTTTTACATTTTTCTGGATCTGGATTTATCCCACAGCACCTTGCAAGTGAAAGAATAATCTCAAGAAAAACATAATCATTTTCTTCTACCGGTCATTTGATGCTTTGCATTGTGAGGCAGGGATTCTGTCTTTAGACAGTACTTATCAGATCAGCACCTTGCTTCATGACAACAGCTCAGAAGCGCTGCAGTCATACACTTGCTAAATGTCTGACTACTGTAAGAACAAACACAAGTATGTCAAGTGCTTTACTAAATTTCTTTACTGATTTCTGGCAAATTCTGGCACATTATAAAAACATAGAAACTTAACAACAACAACAACATGGCCTAAGTACAGATAAGCTTAGGCATAGGAACAATTCTACAAATATTTGTTATACTATATAGTTCCTTCTACTCAGGAACCACCAATCATTGATATCAGCATGTCGCAGAGGAATTATAACAGACGAGAATTCAAAATAATGAAAAACAGACACCAAAATAATAATTACAAGCAAATTTATTTGAATCTGAGGTGGTTTAGTTTTAGTGAAGGACTCTGACTTAACTGAAGCTACTGCATTGTGGAAAAAAAATGGAAACAAAAGATGAATTACTGCTCCAAGACAGAACCAACATACTGTGACTCCGTGAGACATTCCTCTAGACAAGCAGAATAGAATAATTTTATTCATGCCAGTGGGTGAATGAGACTGAGACTTCTCTGATGAACTAATGAAGTTCCTTCATCTTCAATACCCCACTCCTATAAATCCCACCAAAAGCCATCAGAACAATAAAAATCACATACAGGTGTGGATCTCATAAAAAAATTTTAATGCAACCATTCGCATTCTCTATTTTATACATGCATTTTTGCACTTGATCATATAAAAATCTAAAAGCTTATCTACATGGCAGATTACTGTAAAATCAAGCCGTGTGAAATAAAAGTCATGTTTCAAATGGGTCCTCCTGGTCATTTGTGTTGTTTAGACAGGACTTAGATCCAACTTATGATGCAGTGGCTTGAGATAGTGCCTTGTTACATGCACTGATACCATGTGGTGGTTGCTGTTATTATTACATGAATAATATATTTTTTCCCATATACAGAGAGGTTAAAGGTTTCATGACAATCCTAGAAGAAGTAACTGAAGAGTGATCAGACTGTTGGCATGTCTTCTTCCATAGAAGTCTATGCAGAGGAAATAACATAATAGTAAACATTTTGTCTTGTTTAATTGAAGAAGCAGAGCCTTTCTGATCTGACTTTCCTGGAAAACAAAAACAAAAACAAAAACAGCTAATAGAATATCTTACTGAAGGATCCTCTTGAGTAAAGGAAGGGCACTTGTGCATCATGGGGACCACGAGTAAATGTGCCATGCCTTGAGGTGGAAGCATGGTAGAGCAAATATGATTGGTGAGCTACTGCCCCTCCTGTTGTGATTTAGCTGCAGTGAAGAGAACACTGCTCAGTGGCAAGGACACTGCTTCTGGCACAGGATCTGAGATGGTGTCTTCAGCACAGCTATTGACAGCTGCCAGGGAGAGCGATCCAGTGGAGTGATTAAACACACTTTACAGCTCCACAAGGAGTGTGTCTTAATACTAGGCCTGCTTTCCATGCAACGTGTCCTCTTCCCAAATGATTTACCAAAAGATTCCCAAAAAGTATAACGTGAGATAGGCACAGATGCTTATGTTTGCTCTTTTTTCTCCACATGCCCCATGCCAGCTATGTTGGCATGAAGGTGACATTTCTTTTCCAATGCTGCCCACGGAGGACCCTGGTAGCACTGGATGTGGATGGGAAGATTTTCTCTGAAAATCTTGTTCTTTAGGTTTCCTTCAAAAATCAGATTGATCAACACAGCTTGTTTGTCTCATGCCACTCCAGCAGGTCCCTGTTCATCCTGGCCTGAGCAGCCATTGTAGGTATCCCCGCCATCTGCACCAGCAACTTGTTAGCTTTGCTTCATGGCAGGCTGGTGGGGTTATTTCCCTACACAACTGAGAGGTGCCAATGATTAAACAATGAGGCAGAATTGAAGACCTGCTCTGAAAGGCAGTTCTGCCAAAGCTCTTGACTATTAAAATGTGCTCAGTTAAGCGCACTATGCATCATCAGCAGGGAGCTAGATATTATCTAGTGTGACCGTGTATTGCTGGCTGATGGGATTCTTGACAGAGATTTTATCATATGGGTGGGATGCTTCCTTGTACCTCTTCTGATAGCGTGGAAGTATTAAATGAAAATACAAATATGGATAGAAATGTCTTACCCCATTTGTCAGCAGAACCACATAATCTATCTCAGGGCTGACATTTCACTGCTAAGACGATCACAGTGATGAGTAGAATCACTGCAGAGAAGTACAGGATGATGGCAATGTAACACCATTGCGCATTCTTGGAGCAGGCTGCTAGTGAAGAGAAAAGGAAGAAAGGTCTCACAACAGGCAGAAGCAACTGAAGTTTTTTTTCCAAGTCATATATTATTCATGGTGAGGAGGGAGAGGGTTCGGGGAAAGAGTCTTGTTGGAGGGAAGCAGCCTTGTTACTGTGAGCTACACATCTAGCGCCTGTAGAAAGTGAAGTTTATGAGGATATCTTCAATGTGCTGTAGATACAATTGAAAAAGTTGGGTTTGGTTTTTGTTATTTCCCAGTTAAATGTATTTGTAGAAACTTAATATTGCTTTGGAAAATGTTTTTATTAATTTTAGTTATAGTTATAATTTTAGTTATTAAGTGAAAATAAAACCCTTATTTATGTATGCTTATATATGAATTCACATTTTCAGGATGAGAAGAACCTGGCTAGTTCTAGTTTTTATCATGCTAGATGCTGAGAAGATGCCTAAAAACATGATCTCTCATTTTCTGAAGCTGTGCCAGCTTTGCCAGCACTCTCACCTTACTGTGCAGTTCACCAGCTATGGACGCACAGCTCTGCCAGTGCATTTTGCTCACCAATATACCAAACTGTTTTGTCCCTAAGTGTCCTTTGGAAAATGGCTCATAACAGTGGTGCTAACATGAATTATTATTCTGAATTTACACAGCTGAAGACTCAGAAGGAAATTATGATGTTCTCCTTCACGCTTTTTGAAAAAGTTTTCATAGCTAATTTGGAATTCTACAGACTGCTTTTCCCAGATAGGCTCTTACCACTCCTTTTAAGCACAACAAAGAAATATAATGTATAACACTATAATATAGTGTTTAATTAGTTGTTAAATCCCTGCCTCCATCATTTTCTGCTTTTGGCACTGTAATCCTGCCCAGGATCTCTGTGCTTGTGTTCCTCTGATCCCTATTCCTTCACACTTTTCATACTGATCTGTATGATAAAAAAAAAAAAAGAAATATAAATAATTAGAACAGGCACCTAATTTCTGTGACCTTTAAAGATGTTTCAGTGAACAATGTGAGTTAAAGATAGCCAATACTGTGATGGACAATAAAAAGGTTTTTTTAAAATACGTTAACAACATAAGGAGGACCAGAGAGAACATTCGTTCATTACTTGATGAGGACGGTCACCTTACACACAGGGACATAGACAAAGCAAAGATGTTTAATGCCTTATTTGCCTCTGTCTTCAACACTGATGATGGGCTCTGGCACATCGGTGCTCCGAGTTGGAGGACTGTGACTGTGATAATGATCAACTCCCAGCCAACCTCGAACTTGTGCAGGATTTGCTGCTCCACCTGGATGCATATAAATCCCTGGGACCCAGTGGGATTCATCCAGGGTACTCAGAGAGATGACTGATGTCATTGTGAAACCTCCCTCAATAATTTTTCAATGGTCTTGAGAATCTGGAGAGGTCCCAGTTGCCTAGAAGCTGGCAAATATTGTTGAAAGCTGGCCAATTTTTGAAAAGGGCAAGAAAGAAGGCTCTGGTAGTTGAAAGCCTGTCAGTATCACTTCAGTGCCTGGTAAAATTAGGGAGAAAGTTATGCTGAGAGTTACTGAAAAACACCTGAAGGACAATGCAGTCACTGGTTACAGCCAACATGGATTCATGAGGGGAAGGTCCTGTTTAACTTACTTACTTTCCTTTTTTGAGAAGGTCATCCATCTAGTTGACCAAGGGAAGCTAGTTGATGTTATGTTTGTGAATTTCAGTAACTCTTTCGTTACTGCTTCTCACAATATCCTTCTGGACAGTATCCTTTTGTCTAGCATACAGCTAGACAAAAACACAATGCAGTGGGTGAGCAATTGGTTGACAGGTCAGACAAAAAGAGTTATAGTAAATGGAGTTACATCAGGTTGGCAGCCAGTCAGTAGTGGAGTTCCCTAGGGCTCTATTTTAGAAACAGTTCTCTTTAATATTTTCATAAATGATTGGGATACAGGTCTAGAAGGATGTTTTGAGTATTTCTGTTGACAATACTGATTTAGTATTGGAGTATTAGGAGTTGCTGAATCTGTTGAGAGTGGAGAGGCCTTGCAGAGAGATTTAGACAAATTAGAGGGCTGGGCAATCACTAACTGCATGAAGTTAGTTTAACAAGAGCAAGTGCCAGATTCTGCACCTGAGAAGGGGCAATCCTGGCTATGCATACAAACTTAGGGATGAAATTCTGCAGTGCAACCCTGTTGAAAGATGTCTGGGGGGTCTTGGTCAGCAGTGAGTTGAACATGAGTCAACAGTGTGCCCAGGCAGCCTGGAAAGCCAACCATATCCTGGGGTGCATCAAGCATGGAATTGCTAGCCTGTCGAAAGAAGTGATTGTCCCACTCTACACTGCACTTGTACAGCCTCACCTTGAGTACTGTGTGCAGTTTTGAGTGCCACAGTACAAGAAGGACATAAAGTTATTAGAAAGTGTCCAAAGGAGGGCTAAAAAGATGGTAAAAGATCTAGAGGGGAAGAATAAGAGGAGTGGCTGAGGTTCCTTTGTTTGCTCAGTCTAGAGGAGACTGAGAGTAGACCTCATCATGGCCTACAGCTTCCTCACAATAGGGAGCAGAGGGGTAGCACTGATCTCCTCTCTCTGGTAACCAGTGAGAGAACCTGAAGGAATGCCATGAAGCTGAGACAGGGATGGTTCATGCTGGTTCAGGAAACTGTTCTTCACCAGGAGGGAGGTCAGGAACAGCCTCCCCAAGAAAGTGGACATGGCACAGAGCTTGCCAGAGTTCAAGGGAGTCTGGACAACACTCTCAGACATACGGTCTGATTTTTGGATAGTCCTGTGTGCAGGCAAGAGTTTGACTTTGTGATACTTAAGGGCCCCTTCCAACTCATGTTGTTCTATGATTCTATAATGATTCTCTGATTCTAAAATTCTGCAAACCTGGAAATATAGATAGCATAGGCAAAATCAGAGAAGGGAAGGAAGTGAGGACTGAAGTATAAAAAGGCAGTCAACAAACAGAAGTTGACGAAATATCAAAACAATACATTGCATCACTTATAATACTTTTGATTCTGCAGTACAATCTCAAATTCAGCAACACAAAATAAGAGTGAATTTGAAAGAAGACAGTAAACTGGTATTACCTTTATAACAGCAGGACTGAGATATGCATTTAATCCACTTTCTCACTGATTGCCACTTTTAATAAGAAACTTTGTCTGAAACTTTCAGTTTCTTTTCCCCTCTAGTAAGGCCAAATTAACCCAGCAATGGGAACATTTGTTCTCACTTAGCACTTTCCGCAGTTAACATTTTTTTTCTAAAAATATCTTGTTGTTCTTCTGCAGTGCATTAGTGCAAATATTTTCTTTCCATCTCTTACTCGTGTTCACCTCATACATACAAATTAAAACTCATATCTAATATATTATTTTACCTTGAAAAACAAAGTTTACTTTAAGGGCAGATCCCAGGTTTTGAAAAAATAATGCAACGTATCTTAACATTTGCACTTCAGAAAAGATCAGATACAAGTTATGTGAACTTATTAAATAACTGTTTAAGGCGTAATTATCTATCACTTTCCAAAAATAATTCAATTTCTATGCTTTAAATGATACTGCTGATCTGTTTATTGTTTCTAAATGCATTTGGAAATGAAAAACAATACATGGAAATCATTGCTAAAAAGAATAGAGTTTTCTATTGTGCCTATTGCAAAACTTTAACCATGTGTTCTAAGCACCCTCTCAGGATCAGGGATCAAAGAAAAACAGATCAAAATTATCTGCGGAAAAGATGGAGAGCGATACTGTCCCCTACTCCATATAAGTGGGGTATTTGTGGACTGAACAAGTGTGGAGTCACTGTGTTTTGTACGGATCTACTCGCTAAAGGCATGAGACAGCAGTTTGTCTGCCACTTGCTCCGCTGCAGGTTCTGGTTCTCCAGCAGGCCACAATGGTGCACATTCATTCACTTCTGGGGTCCTTCTGGGATGACCTAACTGGTTCCTTCTTGGAAGAATCCTAGTTATATTTCACAGAACCATTCCCTTTTAATGGTGCAGACATGGACAGTGACAACTCCTTCTCCCCAGAACTGATCTATAGCACTATACCCTAAGGATATTACCATAGTTTATGTGAGAATCTCATTCAGTTCCTGGCAGCATGTTACAATGTATTCTGTGCCATGCCAGAAGCCAACCAACCCAACAAAACCAACCCAGCTCAATCACCGCCAAACAAACAACAGCAACAAAAACAAACACAGAAAACAAACAAAACAGACAAACAAGCGAACAAGCAAGCCATAAGTTTTCAATGTTTGAATTCAGACATTTCTGAACCAAAACACAACTGAAGAAGGGAGATGAGAGGCCAGAGAGTCTACTGAGCTGGTGTGTTCCAGGCTGCATGCAGTGAGCAGCAGAGACACAGCACTGTCTACAGCAACGTGCCATAAGGTCACCACTTGCTCCCAGGTGCAGTGCCCCAAACTTAAATTTGCCTAAACCATACCTACATCTCTCTGGACATCTCACACCAAGCAACTCTTCCATTATGTGTAAATGTGTAACTACAATGATAAACAAAGCAGATGACATGCAATGAAAAAGTTTTAAACTTCCTGCTGTGTTGTAGTACTTTGAAGTGTAGTCTTTGGTACACTGTCCAGTGTGTCAGATTTCCGCCTCCTTTTCACCTCAGCATAGGTTATCTGATCACCTGCAGAAACAAAAAGTACTCCAGTTAGAGGAACTGCCTGAGACTAGCCGTTGTGGTTCTCACTGGATCCAGCACCCTCCATCTTCCAGCATCAGGCTTTCTTGGAGAAAATGATAAGAGCAAGAACACAGACAAGAAGTTGCTTTTATTTTTTTTCTGGTAAACTTTGTGTGTCACTGGATGAATTTGTCAAAAAGGAAGTACTAGAAGAGCTTTTGCAAATAATTGTCCCATTGTGCAGTTTTCCAAATAAGTACAGTAGAAGTTAGTTATTAAATTTTAGGAAATTTTAAAGAAGTTAATACTCTTATTATTCCATATCTTATCCACACATGTATGTTTTCTGTTGACATTTAAGCAAAGTTATTCAATGGCAACATGTGCGGGGCTATTTTTTTTTTTCTATGTATCTCTCAATAAACTTTTTCTTCCTAGTGAATTTGGATCTTTGACATAGGTACAAACCATGCTTGTTTTCCAGTGTTTCTTTCACAAAGAGGAACTCAGATCCTACTTGAACAAAGCTATGCTGCACTGCATGTGCAGAGAGGCAAGCTATTTTCCTTTATGAATTAAATATCACTTCCAACAGTTGATTGTGTAAAATCATTTCAAATATTATGTAAACTGTAAGCACACTGTTTTCATTTCATCCACAGATTATTCTTCCTTAAGTTCATTCTTCCAAGTATTTAAAATAAGGTTTTAATTAATTGCTGGTAGGCATCACTGCAAAGAGAGCAAAGGTTTTAAGTACAAACAACTTTCTATCAAAAAACCTTGATGGAAGCCTGGCTGCAGTTAATACTCATCCATAATAGTCCAAAAGCAAGAGTTTTTTTGTTTTTTTTTTTTCCTTTTCTTTCTTTTTTTTTCCTGTTCTTAATTACAGGAGACAGAAACTTGAGAGCAGAAGAATTAACAATAGATGTATCTGAGTCCTTATTGCTTTGTTAATCTATGACTATTCTTACTTGATAGCAGAGGAGTGACTCTCCTTTCTTACACCAGTGCCCTTGGCATTTGCTTTCCTTGATAAGAATCATTTTTGCTGGCAGAAATGGCACGACCACTCACAGTGCAAGTGGTCGTCTCCATTGAGTTGGGACTATGGCCTTAGAAGTCCCCGTTTCCCACGCCAAGATAATAGAGCAAGTCTTTCTCTCATTGTGAACATTTATACTATTTGTTGTATTGAGGCCTACAAATCACAAAGAAAAACTGATTTTCCTCCAGCTACAGCTTCTCTGTTTCTTCCAAGTGTTACTTGTCATTCTTCTTCCTGATGTTTCTTTCCAATTTGTCAGCTGATGATCAGGATAAAGAGCTTCCCAGATCACTTCTGTTCTAAGAAATCTGTCTTTAGGATTTATTTTGTAAAAATCTCTTTCTTTCACTTGATCAAACTGTCTTTTCCATATCTTAGGGAGAGGTCTTCTACTCTTGCCACAGAGCATGCACCTATTTCTTCTGAAAACTACCTGGTGTCTGCAGACTGCTTGCAGATACAGGCTGCAATGAAAGAATTGCCTTGAGACAGACAACATTTATGCAAAATAAACTATGGCTTTTCGTTATTGGCAGGCATACTTCCATGAACAATAGTATTTCCTCTTGTTATGTATAAATTCTCCAGTGTTTTGTATGGCACTATCTCACATTAGGTTTTCAAAAGTGACATAGCAGAGGATGGTGTTCCCTACCACTCGCTGCTGGAAGTCTCTCTGTTCCATGTCTAGTGGTCAGTCAGTAGAGAACTCTCGATTGTCCTGGTAGCCATAAGTATGATTGCAACCACTAAAAAAACAAAAACGTTCTCACCAATGGAGACTAGTGAAATATCTTCAGGACAGGTTTCTCCAAAGGCCTGAGACTGCCTGATAAAGTGTACATTCCCTCTCCAGACTCAGCCTAAATTCAGAAGAATTCCCATCTAGTGTATTATCAGGGGTGCAAATTGGGCTGGAAGAGGACTAGGCAGTGGGGTTTTCAACATCAGCTGTTCATTTTCTGAAGAAAGAGTCATTTGCTCAGATTGTTTAGCCTTAACTTCATTGTTCTCATAACCTTTAGAGGCCTTGCCTACAATTGTCGGTTATATTCAATAAATATTTAAGCTAGCATCTCCATAACGGAAGAGATCTCTTTCACTGTAATAGTGCAATTTCAGTAACAGGTACTAGACATCACACTCAAAGCAGGCAAAGATGTTTAGGTACTTGATTTCTACTTCTATCATGTTGTCTGTCTGCATCATGTAAACAGTGCTTTAAAATTCATACACTTAGATGTATGCCGGGAAGAAATCTCTCTGCCTAGACTCTGCACAGACCCACTGGCCCAATTAAGCAACACAGTAAAATCAGAAAAGCTCACAGTAACGTATATAAACGGGAAGATGACTGCAGATCTACAAGGTGAGGAGTTACCCTATGGCACATTTTCTCCTCCATCTTGTGTTAAAAAATCCCTCCACGGATTGTCAGAGTAGGAGGGAGAGGGAAAGCAGAGGATGACAAGGACTTACCTGACAGACCACTGGAGTTTTCTATAGATGTGGCAGTGGAAGGAAGAGAGGAAGAAACTATTTTTTTTTATCAACTGTAAGTTGTTTACTATGCATCTTTAACCCCATTTTTCCAGACCGTGCACATCAAATTAGTTTGCCGATAATGTATGAAATAAAATACTTTTCTTAAGTGAGAAATCAAAGAGATTTTTTCTCTGAAGTGCCATGGAGAAGATGAATAAGTGAAAATTTAAACAGCGCAAAATGTAGGACTCAAAGTGGAGACTAATAGTTCTTGCCATAACATGCAGAACTTCGAGGCAGCAGTGCTGCTGAGGATAAAGGAGAAGAGAAGCAGGGCACAAACTGGTGGGAGCTGGGCACAGTGCCCACAGGGCAGTAGGCCAGACCTAGAGTTCTATAGTAAGGTAAGATGGCTCAGAGGTATCCTTCAGTAAGAAGAGATACCTTTCAAGAGGCCTTTCAAGAGGTGTCTGGATGAGGAGCTACAAGATACGGTTTAGTAGCTTGTGGTAGCAATGGTAATGGGTGGACAGTTGGAGTAGATGATCTTGTAGGTCCTTTCCAACCTTGTGATTCTATGATTCTATGAAAACCCTTTTCTTTAGCATTCTAAGTTATTATTCCTGTCTTGTAGGAGCAACTTTGTTCTTCTTCAGGTCATATCAGTGATCTAAAGTAAAACGTGTGGAGTTAAGATGGCAGCTGGTGCTTCCTTTGCACATTGTCAGGCAAGCGTCTGACCTCACTGTAGCTTGGCAAATACCAAGCTTTTGACTAAAGAAAAACAACATCCTCAGAGTGCTAGAGCTCCTGAGGTTTGTGTTAGGCTTATGAAAATTTGTGAATCTAAACCATATTAATACTAAGCATTATTAAATCTCTGTCACGTTGAATGCAACGTCTTTCTCACACAGAAGGTGGGGAGTGAGAAGAGTTCACAGCACCTAGCACAAGATGAGGGCTACAGTTTCCTGTACTGTGCTGTTCTAACCATTGAAAGCCATTGCGCACATGTATAAATCAAAGGTGGAGCCCATAAAAACATGTAATGGGTATGTATGTACATGAGAACATGAAAGAAAAATATTAGTTAAATATATCAGGTGTTTTTTTTCACTATGTCTCAGTAGAATGCACTAACAATAGGTGGTAAATTCGAGATTGATTTAAAGCTTTTCTTTATGCAGGGTTAATCAGCCTGTGGGAGTCATTCTTTCAGGATTTTATTGAAGAACTTATTAGACACCTAAGGGAGCAACAAGAATATTAGTGTTACAATGGAAAAGAGTTTTTGAAAAAAATTGAAAGGCTAAACTCCACGTTGTCATATTCTAAAGTGTAAGAAAAAACTTTTTGCCTGAAATTTAGTTTTCTAGTTGGCCACATAATTTGCCATCCAGGCTTTTTTGTTTGTTTGTTTGTTTTTCAGGTACAGTCAGTTCAAGAAACGAATATTGGCAACTTTCAGAAATATGTTATTGAGTTAGAAGGCTCTCAAGATAACTTACAACTGCAATTTTTAAGCATATTAAAAACTTAGAGAAAACAGCTAGAAGTACAATAATGAAAGCATTAAAATATAGTTGAGATTTCAAAGGATAATGTCAGATGATGAAACGTAATTCAAATGGAACAGATTCTATTCTCCTGAATTTTGAAACATTTCATGAAGATGATTGTATTGGATGTGTGTGCATCTCCAGTAAGTACTTATGGAGTAATTCTACACTGGGAGTTATCCTGACAGTTTGGCTCTTCTGCAGCAAAGTGGTTGTGATCGTGCAGTCTCATGGACAAACTGACTTAATGTATGAAAGCTGAAGATAGACCACTAATACAGACATTTTTAGTACTCTGTACCAAAAAGAAAATCAACAGAATTTATTTTTATAGAATAAAAGCTGCTTTTATTCTGGAAACCTTTGACTTTCATGCTGTCACCTCTGAATATAATTTTAAATAGTTTTTCCATGTTTAATTGTCTCATAGCCAACAAAGATCTATTTTATTTTTTCTTTTGATTGGAATAAAAAAAAGTAACTAGATACATTTGTTTTAAAGCATGAATAATATCCATTAGTGGATATCTTTGTCACTTTATTGAAAATACATTTTTAAAGTGATGTAGTTTCATGGTAGAAGGCATCAATAGGTCATACACGTATGGCCACATTACAGAAATATCTATTGATTCTTGACTTGTGCTTTTCTCAACATAGAACTTGCAGAAGAGAGAGAATGGCACACAGACAGAGAAAAAGAGAAAAAAATGAAAGAAAAGAAAGGAAGACATTGTTTTACAGTTAAAAATTATTTCCAGTGTTTAAGAAAATTAATCATAGTAAAATTTAAAATGTAGTTATGCTGCAGGAGAAAGAAATAGATTCAGTGTCCTCAGTGCGCTGTAACTGCACATTTTAATGCACATTTTAATAATTTGTATTAATATCATGCATTTCTGCGTATTTCAGTAGCAGCACTTTTCAGCCATTCTAATCCAGAATGGGATTTTAGAGGTAAGTCTTTACTTTTCATAAAATTCAATATTCATTCTACTAATAAACATTAATTTTCCAAGTGGATTAATGTATAGTAGACAGATATATATATTAATTTTTCTAAGAATGCTTTGAACAAGATTTCAGCATGTTAAGGATGTTTCAATTAAAGAAAGAAAGAAAGAAAGTTTTAAGAACATATCGCTGAAGAAAAAAAATGCAAGTAAGTAATATTAAGATGGCCATTTGTTACCTGCATTTGCAGTCTGTGAAGTATAACGCACTCTCTCCTGAGGTGATACCTCTGCATAAATCACCTTACTTGACATTTCGAAGAAACGTCTTCAGATCTGCAATCAAAATGGACTCACTGAAGAAGTAGTACCCCATGTGACATCCTTTCTGGCCTCCTCCCACCCATCACACCACAACAGGTCAAAATAAAGCTTTAGCTGTCTGTAAAATGGAAGGAAACTAGATGCTTCATTTTTTTCTTATGTAAATTCTCACTTTGTATCATTATTTTTAGCCCCTCCTGTTGGTGCATCTTCAATAAGAACACCATAGTTACGATTTTTATCAACTTGCTTATAATTTGTGACCTCCAGCCCACTCATAATTTTAATCTGGAATATGATCTGCCAGCACGCGGAGTATGCTCATATCCTGTTCAAACCAACTGGACACTTAAACCTTTTTTAACAGAAAAATCAGTTTGTGATTGTCAAGTCACTTCCTCCTAAATCTTGCTAGTTTAAAATTGAAACCAGAAAGTAATGATGAAGGGAGAAAGACATTGCTGAAACATCTCATATATTGATATATTTTTTTGCTTCATTATTCTATAATGAATAAAATTATTTTTTAAATTTCGATTTGAAAGAAAGCAATCCTATTATGTCAACTTTTTTTCTTTCAGATTTTCCTCCACATATAAATTTCATTTTTTTTTCATTTTATGGTAATTTAATATGTTGCCAAATCTTTGAATTCTTTGAATTTTTTTGAAGAGAAATTTCTTCTCTTCAGTCAGCTGTAGATGACATGCTAATACTTATGGCCCAGGGGCATCATTAAGTTCAGAACTGAATCAGGGCTGAGTCTGCCCCATGAGCGCTCTGCAGGTTGGTCATCAAATGTTCTCATTAAAGACAGTCAACATCTTAGTTTTTGTTTTTCCCCCTCTATTAGAAGAGTGCATTCACGATGAAGTCAGTGGAGTTATCATAATGGTAAGTTAAGAAGTTCAATATTCTTCCCTCTTGGGACCAGCCATGGAAGTAGGATATTGGCTTTTTCAGCCTCGATCATTAAACTCTTTCAAAAATGGGCTGTCATGCTGTTAATTACCCTAGTAAATAAAAGGCCGTGCACAAATTTCTTTTCTCTCAGGAACAGGTTTAAAGTGATGTGGCTCGCTACTTTCTTTCTTACCTGATAATGCCAGGCTTTTTATGGAGCCTGCCAAAATATGTACAGAGAAAGAAGAGACGTCAAGTGTCTTGATTTTTTTTTTATTCTACTTCAGTGACTTGGAGTGGATGTAAACTATCAGCCATACTCAAAGACTTGCCCTGTTCAATCTGGAAAAAAATGACTATTTCCAATTCAGAGACAAGAAGGAAGAAACTGAATATCCCTAGATGAGATACGTCTATGCTAAAAGGCCAGAATAGCACTGTGAAATGATACAACTACTTTTTGTTTGAAGGATCTTTAGGAAACTGTTTAATATATGCACACATATTTTGCTACTTTATGCCATGGTAACACAGAGTTAAATTTACAACATCTTTATCAGCTGTGCAAGAGAAAGATTTGTCATCTCTGGGCCAAGATGCTGTGCAAGAGAAGGATTTGTCATCTCTGGGCCAAGACTGCAGCTGCCTCATGATGTTGCAGGCACATCTACACTGTTCAAGGATAACTGCTGAGGAGGGACCTTAATGTATTCACCCTGCCTGTTAGTTGGTATAACTGTTTGCACTCTGCTTGTATTCCACAGGCTTCTCCAGTGTGTACCACCCTAACAGCTTATCTGTACCATGCACTAAGATTTTGTTCATTCAGTAGGGTGTTTGCAGGTGAGTTTACATTTGATATTGTGCCATCTTTGAGCAGTCTGTAGGGGAAGGGAAACTCACTTGCATTTTTAGTAGCTTGGCTTGCCACAGTAGTCTAATTCATGTGTGATTTAGGACAGTCATCCTCTACAGAAAGGGAGTTTCTGACAAGAGAAATGAGCACCATTAGATTGGCCTGCTTTGTTTTATGCCCCTGGGATAATAAGCAGTGCACGTAATTTGAAGCCAGCTCCTCTCCCTTAGCACCTCTTTCTCCTGTTGGAGACCTTCAGAGATCATTCATCTGGTTTGTAAGATAAGATGATAGGCCCCTGGAGGCACATTCTCTCTACTGATCAGAAAGTAAGTACAAGTAAACAGCTTAGATGTCAACACCCTTAGGCACTTAAATGAGGAAGCAGACAATCACAAGATTACAGTATTTTTGTTGAAAGGAACCATCTCCTCCTTCCCTGATCAGGCAAGAGATGGTTCAATTGAAGATAATTCTTGTTGCCTGACATTGCATTTAAGATATTTCAAGGCAGATTCTTTACTTCAGTAAAATAGCATGAGGAAGGTATTTGTATTGGCACTTAGGCACTAAACCGTGCCCTCGCTGCCAGTGATGTAAACCTAGGCTGACTTCACTAGCATTCTTCTGGATTCATTTATTGCAGAGTCCAAGGCATGTAAGATACTTGGGAAAAGGAGAAAATAGGCTCTGGAAGCTCAGAAGCCAGTGATGTTTGTTCACTGTTTTCCTGTGCACAGAACTGAAAAAATTACTTTGTCGGTGGAGTTGGGGAAAATAAGTTAAGATGTACGTACCATTAAAAGGCTAATTCAAGGATTTGGAGGAGGTTTTTGCTCTCTTATAGTTATCCTTTTTATTTAAATAATACAAAATTGTCACTAGATGTCTCCACCTCACCACAAAATATATTAGAATATATTCCATTTAAACCAAGGAAATGTTTGTATGCTTATACAGCCTTTTAAAAATTATTATTTCTACTAAATAATCTAATGGAGATAACTAGAGTGTGAAGGATAAAAAACTTGGAAAATAAAAATGGATATTGGCTACAAATTCACGAAGCACAGGAGACATAGACACAGGCAGTTTCTAACTGATAATAACAGAATAAGGAATTGTAGAGATACTGAGATACAAGTGCACGCCTGTAACTGGAATATCACCTTAATTAAACCACCTTTAATTTAAACCAATCCCAACAGAGGGACAGGAGTATGGAGGAAATGGGGGGCCAGTATTCCAGACAAATGAGGAATAGCCATCTCCTGTGATTAGTTATGATAGTGGTAGAGGTGGTGGAGGGAGTCAAAGATCACAGTACATATCTCAAGACATTTGTCTAAGCAGACTATGAAAATGGTGTCAGGTCTTCAGCTACAACAAAGAAGTGCGGCACAGCAGGCAGCATGCTGGCAAAGGTCAGAGAAAAGCAAGCCAGAAATACCTGTCCCCAGGCTACTCTCTGCCATAGGCAGCAACAACCTTTCATCCTAAAACTGACTCATTTGATTTCTTGCATATAATTTTGCTTTGTTCTGGGACCTAAAGCTCCCGTATAACATCTTGTTAAAGGAAATCCCTTGTTTTAGTTTATTTTTTTCCTGAAATAGATAACCTTAAGTTATCATTGCTGCACGAGGACAGAGCAGTAACATGACAGCTTACAGAAGCCCTTTCACAGCATTCTTTTTTTTTTCAACATTTTTTAAATGATTTTTCCTTGTTTTTGAACTCTACACCAGGGAGAATTAATTCATATATGTTTGTATATATTATAGCCAAAACAAGGGTATAACTTAAAATTGTAAATCTCTATGGACATAAGCCACTGCATCACTTTAAGTCTTCTACTTCTGAGCACAAGCTGATGAACTAACTAGAGCTAAACAGCTGTATATGGCAAAAGAAGGCAACAACAGTGCCTTCTAACGGAATACAAGCACTATGGAGCAAAAGCAAGTAATGAAGAAGGAAAATTGGCTCATTCCTTCCAACAACCAGTGACAGCTCAAGAGGAGTGCAACCTACCCAAAAAGATGCTACTCCCTTGTCTGGTAACCCTTAAATGAGGGTGAGGAGGGAGGGATTCAGGCTTCACCCCTTCTAGTCACTCAGGTACACTGCTTGTACCTGAGTTCCCTGGTTAGCAACGCCTTCTCACCTGGTGTTCAACCGTTGGTTCAGGCCATGTCCTGGCAATTCTGCAGCAGGTGAAACAACATAGTTGATCTTTTCTTTCTTCCTTTTTTTTTTTTTCTCTTCAGCAATTTATGAGGTGACAGATGCAAATTTCTTATGTCTGGCAAATAAATCTTATCTCTTCAGGAGGATGAAGGCTCTGCCATCTCATAGCTAGCTACCATTTTTTCTTTAAGAATTGTGTGTATTACTAGAAGGAGGATATGGAGGTATTTTTATTGTTACTTCTGAATAATTTATCTTTTATTGTGTAGTGGCATTCATAAGTACTGACACGTTTTTGTGTGTACATTTAATTTCACTGAAACATATAGACTAATAAATAGTATGAAGAATATCCAGCCCTTGTCTCCTCATTTGACACAACTCAGCCATGGAAGAACATGTGGCTGGAAAAGCAGGCATAGTAAGCTGTCTGCAACCTGACTGTTGTTTCACACATACTTACTGAAAAGACTAAGTATGGTGCTGGACTGCAGCACATACAGGTAAAATGAATTCTTAAATAAATCAGAGGCAAGGGAAGTGTTGACACATGGACCTTTCTCCACTTATTGCCTTACTGGCTGCTGTTGATTTTTAGTAAAGAACAACAGTATGCCTGGTGTGAGAAGTCTATTCTGCGTGTGTCCCCAGTTTTCCTGAGAGACTAGAGACACAATACTGTTTCCTTCTGCAGTTATCAGGAGGAAGCTTCAGGTGAGACTACCTGTGATTACTTTATTTTAAATGTTTGAAGACCTTTGTAAGCCTCTGCAGAGCAGTATGCATTTATTACACAGTGTACGTCATAAATAGAAACAACATGAGATTGTTATAATTAATAATTAGCTGTTTTATGCCAAAAAGTAATACAGTACTTAATACACAATGTTTAAAAAAAGCATTTATTTTAAAAGTTTTCTTCTCCCTGCTGCTTATAAAAAAAAAATCAAAAGCACCAAAATTAGCCTACATGACTGCTGTTTTCCTGTTTTTTTTCTTTTGCACAGCTTGTATTGGGTGAGAAATATATCTCTATCATCTGATGAACTTCCACATTCTGAAAAACTGTACCTATGTTTTTCCTAATACTATCTGAAAGCCTTCTAAAAAGAATGATTATAGGTATCCACTAGATGTAGAGGTATTAGAGTTCAGACATTGCAGCAACTCTAAATGTTCAGCAGACCTGCACCCAAATTTGATGTTCTTGAACCTTGATAGCATGAACATTGCAGCCCTCCCAGGACAGGTCTCCAGCACTATCTTTCAGGGGCAATAAAAAGTAGTGAAGTAGAGCCTGCCTCATTTGCAGTTTCTTCCCTTATGTCAGGGGTGAGGGCTATTCACACCTACAGCTTCTCTTCCTTCCCCTGTTGACTCATCACATCTTTTATTGATCCCCCATGGAGATATAACAATTAGAGCAGAAAAACTCAAGCATGGTAGTTAAAACTATGCCTGGGATCTGACTCTCCAACTTCCCTTTGTAAGGATTCCCGTCCTAAGATAGCACCAACTGGAAATAAATTGCAAGTGAGATGAAAGAATGAAGGATAAGATGTCCTTGCAAAACAAGATCTGAGAAGAACTGGTTAAACAAACTCATCTTGCAGGTGTATGGCATGAAATGCTAGCCGAGCACCTGTATGTGAGTCTTGTTTGCTGGACAGAACAAAGAGTGATAGACTTTACAGGATGCAAAGATGAGCAAAACAACAAACTATGAACCCAGATTGCAAATTGTGTATAAACAAAGGAAACAACGGGGGTATCGACTGGAGAGGGATGAGTGTGTGATAGGCAAACCAAGAAGAATGTGAACCCCGAGTTCTCTAGTTGTACACTAGTTACAGTCTTCTGCTTTGTTCTAGTATTTGTGCTTGGCTTAATAACCCATGACGTATGCTTTCTTATTCTTTCTAGGAGTTATTTCACTTAACTTCAGGAGGCATTAAGACAGCTCTAAACAAAGCTTATCTCAGACAGCTAGAATTAGGAGTAATACCCGGCAGTCTTGCTCATGGCTGTGCTCCAGGAAAGGTTAGCGTGCATGTGCCCAGCACAGCGTACATATTCTGATTCACTAATACTACTACTGCTTATAGACATATTTCTTCCTTGGGACATCTGGAAGTATTAGGGATATTAATTTAAATGTATCTCATTAGCAAATCTAAAATATTTGTAAAGCTGCACAGTGGATATTAAGTCTAATATTTTCTGGAAGAATTGCAGAGTTTGTGTGATATAGCTGTTCAATCTGCGCAACTCAGAGATTATTGCCAAAATGCTCTGTGGGAGTAAATGAATACTTTAACTTGCCAAGGAATTTCTGACTTTATGTGTGAGGGCATGTACAGGAAGAGCTCTGGAATACATAGGAAGAGGGAATCTGATGTATCTGATGTATTCAGGTTTTAAAAATTGTGAAGTAACAACCTGCAAATGCAAAGTGTATTTAAAATCAGCCTGGCCTACTGAATAGGATCCTGCGCTGTGGACAGGGGTATTGAGCAGTCTTCCAGCCTCTGCCGCCAGCCTGCTGGGTGAGCTTAGGTAAGTCCTATGATTTTTGCTCCTCCATCTGCATCCTGAGAACAGTGACACACCCCTGAAAAGTGCATTTGGAAACACATCTTAAAATGTTGCTCCAAAATAGTACTTGGTGATACACAAAGGTAAGACACGGGAGCTCTATGAGACACAAAGAAAGGCAGGCTACATCTGCATGGCAGAATAGAGAACATTGCAGAAGGTGATACATATAAAGACTTCATTGATAAGTCCAAGTGTTACAGCGCTGCACTGCTCTGTAAGGATGGACCAAGTATGCTGCATTACGGGTATCTGTGTTGAACGAAGACATGTTGACTTAGCTGCAGCACTGTAGTCAAACAAGTGTGATCTGCAACTTTCTACCAGAACATCTGCTATGACCCTCTAGAGACATCTTCTGTTGTATAAAGTATTGGTTGCTGTTTTGTGAGATGCATAGTCTGCAAAAAGTTACATCACACTTTTTTTCCACCAGCTGTTCTCCAGGTCACAGATAAGGGCATTCCACAAGACCAGAACATACCTTTAAACATTGCTAACCATATGGGCCGCTATGGAAGAGGTCATGGCAGGCTCACTGCTTCAGTGCTCTGAAGAAACACTCAGTGTGTGAGAGTAAAGGCCCATGGAGACTGGAATAAAGGAAACATCACTTCCATTTTTAAGAAGGGTAGAAATGAAGACCTGAGGAACTAAAGGCCTGTGAGCCTCACATCTGTGTCTAGGAAGATCATGGAACAGATCCTCCTGGAAGACATGTTAAAGCACATGTGAGATGAGGAGATGTTTTGAGACAGACAGCACACCTTCACCAAAGGCAGGTCATGCCTGATCAGTCTGGTGGCCTTCTATGATAGAGTGACAGCATCGGTGAACAAAGGAAGGGCAAAAGTTGTCATCTACCTGGACTTGTGCAAGGCCTTTGATATAGTTCCATACAACATCCTTATCTCTAAATTGCAGAAATATGGATTTGAAGGCTGAACTATTCAGTGGGGAGTTAGTTGGATGGTCACAGTCAGAGGGTTGTTGTCAATGTCCGTGTGTAGTCTGTGATGAGTAGTGTCCTCCAGGGATCTGTCTTGGGATCGGTGCTCTTCAACATCTCTATCAATGACATAGACAGTGGGATGGAGTGCACCCTCAGCAAATTTGCTTATGACACCAAGCTAAGTAGTACATTTGACACCATAGAAGAAGGTATGCCAACGAGAGGGACCTGAACAGGCTTTAAGAATAAGCCCATGTGCACCTAATTACAGTCCACAAGGCCAAGTGCAAGGTGTTGCACCTGGGTCAAGGCAATCCCAGACGTGTACATAAAGGGAGAAGAGCTCATTGAGAGCAGCCCTGTGGAGAAGGACCTGGGAGTCTTGGTTGCTGAAAAGCTGAATATGAGCCAGCAGTGTGCATTGAGAGGTGCACAGTGAGGTGGTCAACAGAGCAAGGGAGGTGATTGCTCCCTGCTAGACTGTCCTCATGAGGCCCTGGCTGGAGTGCTGTGTCCAGGCTTGGAACTTTCAGCACAAGCAGGGTGAGGAGCTATTGGAATGGGTTCAGAGGATGGCCATGAAGATGATCAAAGGACTGCAGCAACTCTCCTATGAAGAAAGGCTGAGAGAGTTGGGCTGTTTAGCTTCGAAAAGAAAAGGGTACAGGGAGACCTCATTGTGACCTTCCAGTACTTGAAGGGAGCTTATTACCAGGAAGGGGACTGGCTTTTTACATGGTCTAAAAGTGATTAGACAAGGGGAAATGTCTCTAAACTAAAAGAGGAGAAATTTAGGTTTCTTGTTAGGAAGAAATTTTTTACTCAGAGGGTGGTAAGGCACTGGAACAGGATGCCCAGAGAAGTTGTGGATGCCACATCCCTGGAAGCATTCAAGGCCAGACTGGATGGGGCCCTGAGCAGTCTAATCTGAGGGTGACAACCAGTCCATAGCAGCGGGTTGGAACTGAATTATATTTAAGGTCCCTTCCAGCCGAAGCCATTCTACGATTCCACAATTCTATGATTTTATGATACTATAATTCGATGATTCTGTGATCAAAACCCAAATGGGGTACATGGGAGTCACCCATTTCAGTTGAAAGTTTCTATGTTATCATTCAGCCTTGGGAAACAGGGAGGTCCGCTCTGAAATCAGAGCAGTAGTTCAAGTCATGTAGGAAAATTTGCACCACGAGTCAGTTGGATCCCTAGGCTGAATTGCACATTCTGTTGCAAAAGGTGCTGAATTCATGTTGCTATTTTATCTACTTATGTCTTCGCATGCAATGGAGGACGCACTGTCACATTTGCAGGTAGGGTGTCATCTGCAGTTGTTATCAGATCTACTCTGTGCATGACTTGAACTGATAGCTGTGCTATCCCTATAACATCACTGAGATTATTCAGCCACGACCATTAGCAGCAGAGAATGTGTCTATGTGCCTTTGGGAGTACATAGTGAAGAACCTGAGCTCATTCATTTGGCTATCTGTCTCAGCAGTGCCACTGAAGTTCCAGATTGTCAAACTCCAATTGCTGGGCAGAGCAATCCCAGACAAAAATGCCCTTTTCTGAGACAGCTGATGCTAAAAGCAAGTCTGAACTGGCACATATTTTCATGCTTTGCCGAAGAGTCTTACAACTCAAGGCCAAAAAATCACTCCTCCCTGCAACCTCTGGTACGTGGCTGACAAGCCCTGCTGTTTCACGGGCTTCACCAGAGTTTGTATACTGTTAGCTAAGTATACTCGTCAAGTGGCTGAAAGGAAAGAAGAGAGTGATAAGAGACTCCACTTGGAAAAGTCATAAGACATTAAGTGACTGAATCCTCAAAGAAGCTTGGTCAAATGGACACACAGATCCCAGAATGCAGCTGTGATCAAAGTGTCTGAAGCATGGAGATATTTGGGCAACATTTTTCCCCAGCAGCAACAAACTAAAAATACAGTGACTACTGAATCATTAGATGTGAAAAGATGACAGTGAGGTCATAAGTAGTCTGAACCAGGCTTAGCTTCTGAAGCATTTATAACTGCAAAGCTGATCAGTAGACAGTAGTGTGTAGTCACAAGCAAAAGTTGTTTTTGGATTATGGTGATATTAATATCATAAAGCTGCAGTTGTGTCTCTATCTAAGCAAATCAGGATAATTCTGTGCAGCAGAGTTTGCAAAAATATCAGTAATTTATTTTAAGACACATGGCACGCAGTGAAAGAAGTTTATTTTTAAAACATAACTTTAGTCTGCTAGCTCCTCTGCACTATTCTGTTATGTAATATAGTGGCAAGGGGTCAAAGGGAAATTGCAGACAAACACTTCTCAAAGGGGCACAGCAAAAGGACAAGGAGCAATGGCATAAACAGCAGCATGGGAGACTGTGGCTGGATAGAAGGGAAAAATTCTTCCTCATAAGAGCAGTGCAGTGCTGGGAAAGTTGTCCAGACAGGCCATGGGAGAGAACAGAAGACGAGGGGAGAGAAAGGGAGAGGAGAGGAGATGAGAGGAGAGGAGAGGAGAGGAGAGGACATTGCCTTAAAATGGAAACACTGTTTTTTTTTCCCACTAGCTCAAAAAGACTCACACTTTTCCACTGTGATCTTGATGGTTTTGAATCATTTAGGAGAGAGTCATGTGATAAAAGTCTGTGTAGGTATGTATTAAACGGTGGAAAAGAGAGTCTGAGTGCTCAAGGAACTTCTTTGACATTTTAGTTCTACATTATGAACCAAATTAACAAAAAAAAAAAAGGAAAAATATATTTTATATATGGTCCATTTCAGAGCATAAGTATCCTGCTGTAAATGATGCTAAGAACTTTAGGGACAGGCAAAGGAAACTGATTCAGAGGGCAAATGCTTTGCATCACATTTAGACCAGTCATGCTTTTGGTATGCAGGTTGCTACATAGGTTGCTATGAAACAAACCTTATCAGTATCCACTTAACACTATCCATATCTACATACTGATCAACAACAATTTAGTTACGTTGCATATAAACTGTACCTGAACAGTACTTCTGAGTAATTTGTTCCATGACTATTAAAGGTTCATTTTTCTTCCCTAAATACTTTTGTTTCTGCACTTAATGTAGTTACTTAACACAGTACCATCATGAGGAGGAAGGGAAAAGGTCAGTAATATAAGATCAGAAAAACTGAACTTTTCTTTATTTTGATCTATTGGGTTATAATGGTCCCATTGAATATATCAGGAAACAGGAATATGTTATTTAACAGAATAGAAACATCATTTTTCATCAACACATTTAGGTTTGTAGAGTCTGTTTGTGTTGAATTCTAAAGGAATTTTCTAAGTGGCAATAAAGCACAAAACCAATAATGTAGCTCTTAAAAGGAAATTTCAGATCTTTGTATGCACAGGCTTTGTGTCTTTATGTTATGAAAAGTATTTTTAGGTTTTAGAAGGGCCTTAAGTTCCAAATCAAATCTGTACTTTTTCTTTTCAAATTAGAAGACAGAAACATTGTCACCAAGTATTCTGCAGCAAACATGGGACTCACGAACAAGAAGTTAAAAGCAACTCAGATTTTCTGTCTGTAAAGTTACTGGGTGAAGCAGGGAACGACTCAAACCACTTACGAGCTGACACCATTAATATCACTTAAATTGAGTTACTAAACAATTGTAGTACTTAGTGGATGGAGAAGGGTTAGAAATTGAGTTGCCTTTTAAAAGCTCTAACTGTGGCTGTGATTACATTAGCCCCAAAACATCTGTATATATCTTGTTTATATTCCTTTTTATGTGAATAAGTCATGTAGGATCATTAAATGAAGGAACTTCCTTCCTTATACCTATTTCTCAGCCTTCCTCAGAGCCATAACACAGCATAAGTAAACTTCTGAAGGCAGGTAAAGCAACTCTCTGTATTAAAACAACAGTTTCCATAATTCACGGGAATTTACTCATCAGCGGCAAGCAATATCATGTATGCAGATGTAGCAGTGCTACCCAGAGGAAGACCTCATGTGCCTTCTCAGACGTCGGTCCCAGGTAAAATGCATAATCAGTTCTTGGATGCATACTGTTTTCTCTGTCTCTCTTTCACTCTCCCTCTCTCTCTTCTTGATTTGAATTGTCACTTGATACTAAAAGAATGCTATAAAACACTGCATGCAGAAACTATGGGAAGGATTAGAAGTTGGAAACAGTGGAAGAGATCCTCATGAGATTCAAATCAGCAAAGTTGCTTTCAGGTCAATATTGCTATGGAACTCTGTCTTGGTTCTGGCCAATTGTAAGTAACAGAATGAGAAACAGAAACTGCTGATTTTTAAATGATAAGCTTTTTTTTTTTTTTTTTAAATATATATAAAAAGGTGCACTATGTTTGAAACCTGCTAGGATATGCTCCATTAAATTAACCTAGTCCAAAAATTAGATGCATTTTATGATATCTTCATGGAAAAAAAGCACTGGACTAACTTAATAAGAAAACTAGTGGCAGTTGAAATTGCAGTCGCCATCACTGAAGGAGTCTCCTAAAACCTTACTGCTCTCCCTTCTTGATTTTTCAGTAGTGATTTTCCCAGAACCATATTATCAATTCATGATCACTTCCTACATTTGTTACAAAAGACCATTAGATTAAGTCAGTATTCAGGTAAATAAAATTACTTAAACTATAAAGAGAAGTACATTTCCACTACTTGGAAAAAATGAAATTCATTCACTACAGCATTTCATCAGAATTCTGTATTATGGCAAGTATGAATTAAAATGTCCCAGTAAGGGCAAATTGAAAATGCATAGCAGTCAGAATAGGATGACATTTTCATGCTTCCAGTATTCAGTGGTAATTAGTTTATTTAACAACATCACATAATGAGCATTTTTAGAACACATTCAGCTTACATTGATGATTAATAATGATCATGATGCTCTGAATGCATGTAAACAAATGATAAATATTTTTATATTTTTGCAAAAGTGTTATTTCAGGAATATATATGAGTTTACTTGAATTAGATATCTAATAGAAAAATCTACCTTACACTGTCTATTCCTGCATTCACAGAGGTTGTACTAGTATAACCTACTCACACAAAGCACAGAGCATTCTCTCAGAATTATACCCAGTTTCTAGGATGGTATCATTTATTTGCAAAGGGAGCCTAACATCAAATCTTGATTTGAAGACAGCCAAAATCATCCCTCGATCATGCTCTATGAAGGAAAGCTTACATATGAATTTGCCAGTTTTAATTTCCAATGAATAGTCTCAATAATGCACTCAACTATTTCTTCCACGAATTTATGAAAACAGATTCATAACTCATGAAAATGCCTCCTGAAAATAGGAGGCATTACTTCCAGAGCAGTTCTTGTGCATAAACAGCTATGAAGCACACCAAGAAGTGGTACCACAGGTCTATTGTACATATCAAGCAGTGAATCTTATATTCTTGCAAATGTTCTTTTCACTACTGGAGTGCATAATTTCTGCTCTACAGGTTTTATGTCCCTCAACAATTCTGAGGGGCACAAGTGAACCTCTGAATTACTCCTGCCCACACAAAGATGCTCAACTCCCTTCTGTCTTCCTAAAAAATCCACTGGAGTGCATTGTGGCCCCTTTTATGCGCATGTTCACCTAAATGAAAAACATAATTTTTATGGTGGATTGCATCCCATTTGTTTATTTATTTATTTCCAGACTCTAGGTCAACTTCCGTGTGTGGAACTTACTATCTACGTATAGCGGAAGGTGTAGAAAAAGATCTCCAAATGGAGAGGTGAATTACCAAACCTTAGAAAGGTGGATCTCCTAGAAAAACACATCCTTGGTTCTTCTCCGCTGGATACTTGGTACTTTTTCTTATAATCAGACTTCATGAGGCCTTGTACAAATGGAAAATGAATACAGTGTAATCTGTATACTTTATTGTAACAAAGAAAACCAAACCAACACTTCCACAATAATTTTGAGTCTTGCTCACTAATACAATACAGTCATAAAGCACAGTGGTGGTGGCTGTGTACAATATGGAAGCAAAACAGGCGAGTTTGGGACAGCTGTTTTGATTGCGTCCCCTCCCAGCTTCTACATACACCCAGCTCCTCACTCACAGGGTAGCATCAGAAGTTGAAAAGTCCTGAGCTCTGTACAAGTACTGCCCTGTAACAACTAAAAACATTGGTGTTATCACCACTATTTTCATTGTAAGTCCAAATCACAGCACTGTACTGCCTATGATGAAGAAAATCAATTGTATCCAGCTGAAAGCATTACACATGCGGAGCTCATTTCTCTGAAATCTGCTGTGGTGCTTAGGTTTTAATAGTTGTTTTTTTTCCGTGACATTTCTAATATTTGAACATCCTGGCTATTACACTTTAAGCAGCTGCTAACTCTTGAGCAATAAATACCACAGATTTAAAAAGGAAAAAAAAAAAAAAAGGCATTTAAGTGCAGTACTTAATTAACCTCACTCTGAGTAAAGCGAGAAAGTGAGTTTGCAGCCTGTCGCTTGATTTCTTAGCATGACAGACACTGGAAAATAACAAAGATGCTAACTGCACCTGTTAAGAGTCAAGTTACAAAAAGTCCTTTCATTATAACCTTCTGCACTAATGGTTTCTCCAAAACCTTATTCAAGAGTCAAAACTTTTGATGTTTGGACTCTACCTGTAGATGGTATTGATGGAAAAAGAAACCACATCATTATTCTGTAGTTAAAAAGAATGTTCAGGTAAACCAGACCATTAAGATAGGCCACGATAAAACACGGCACATGAATATGTGTAATACTTTGGAGCACAAATCTTATGAGGAGCTGCTGAGGGGGCTGGGACTGGTTAGTCTGGAGAAGAGGAGGCTCAGAGGAGACCTCATTGCACTCTACTACTTCCTGGAGGTTGTGTTGAGGAGGGGTTTGGCCTCTTCTCCCAGGCAACAAACAGGACCCGAGGAAATGGCCACAAGTTGTACCAGAGGAGGTTTAGGTTAGACATAAGGAAAAACCTTTTCTCACAGAGAGTGGTCAGGCACTGGAACGGCCTGCCCAGGGAGGTGGTGGAGTTGTTGTCCCTGGCAGTGTTCAAGAGGTGTCTGGATGAGGAGCTACGAGATACGGTTTAGTGCTTGTGGTAGCAATTGTAACAGGAGGACGGTTGGCCTAGGTGATCTTGTAGGTCCTTTCCAACCTTGTGATTCTGTGATTCTGTAATACTCCTTATCCGTCTAAAATTCTACCAAATTTGTAAAACATACTATGTCCATAATGCAAATGCTCTGAAAACTTTGCGGGAGCGAAATGCAGAAAACTTTGTTTCTCTCCAAAGTTACTATATGGTTTCTGTTTCACTGTCCTTATTTCAGCATTTCCACAGAAGTACTTGAGCATTTTAGTTAAATGTTTTTGTTTAAGTTTGACATATTTGAAGGGTTAAAAAGGCTTAAAAGTATTAGAAAATGAAATGTTTTTAGGGCATGGATGTCAAATGTCCTCTTTCGTGTAAATCCTAACATTATGTTTAAAGATTTTTCATATTCAAAACCTGAAAATTCCATTTTGATTCAGTCTGGTAACTTTTTGTTACTTCTCAGAGGTTTCAAAGGCCTTCAGAGTGAAGTTTTGTGCTCTCTGTGACATTGGTTTTTAGCCCAGGTGATGGATGAATGCCTTTCAGGATTTCAAAGGCTATCAGAATGCTCCATTCTTTTCCTGGGGGCTCTGGAGTCCCGTGAATGCTTCTTACAGTGGCAAAAGTACAAAAGGGTTGAATTCTGTGCTATCCATGGTCTTTTGAGTGTGCTACTGGGTGGTGCAGGTCATCCCAGTGCCTTTATGGGACATCTAAGGTAATGAATAAATAAGTCCTCCTCGCAGGTGTCAAAATGCACCTGAATGCAGTTCTGTGCTCTGTGTGTTCTGTGCAAATCACTAACATACTAGTGTGTAAGTGACTCACTATGAGGTTCAGCGGTCTGGTGAATGCTTCTCTGGAGGTCTCAAAACACAGATTAGTCCCAAGACTTTCTGGGAGTTTCTGCTTGTCCACACACTTGTGAACTGCTTTAGATAAAATCTGTGGCCACACAGTGTCTTCCAGTGATGCCCTGATGGAACTGATAAGATCACTAGTGAGGAATTCAGGGAAAATAGGGAGAGGTTCCCAGAAATGTCAAAATGCGTCAGAACACAGTTCTGTGCTCTAGAGCTCCTAATTCTAACCACACATTTGCCGGCCTGAAAGTACTTCAACGTGCAGTCTAGGAAACCAATGAGTTCTTCTAAGGGATCTCAAAGAGCAGCGAAGTCCTGGGACTTCATGTGAGTTTCTATTTGTCCAGGACTGTGAAAGTTGTTTTTGATGAGATCAGTGGCAGCAGAGATTGTTCTGGTGAGGCTGACAGGACTTGCAGTGAGTATAGTTGTAAAATAGAAAACAATGAGTTTCCTTGTATGGCACCTAGGATAAACCTGCAAATGCTTCTCAACAGCATCAGAGCACACCTGAGTTGACTTTCATAATATCTATGATCCTCCACAAGTGCTATTGCTTGGTGCGGATCCTCCCTTTACCTCTGAGTGGCTTCCAGAAAAACTGGTGTGTAATCCTCAGAGGTGTCAAAGGGCTTCTAAATGCAGTCCTGTGCTGTTCTTAATGCTGTTTTTCAGTCCAGGGATGTGGATATGTGCTTTTCAGGGCTGTTGAAGGGCATCCAAGTGCTCCACTAGATTCTGGAATTTTAAGTTTTGAGTGCTGACAAGGTGAATCTGTGAACGTTTTTCTGGTGGTGAAAGCACTAGTAACTCTGTGTTCTCCTGATGAGTGTGATCCTGTGTGGTGTGGATCCTCACAGTAACTTTGTGTAGCATACGTGGGAATCAACAGATGTTCCTCAGAAGTGTTAAAGGGTTTCTGAGTGCAGTTCAGTGTTTCTGTGGTCTGTCTTTAAACTTGATGGGAGATCTCATAAAGGTGAACTGACCTTAGTGGGAAAAGTACTGTTAGAAAATATTGTTGAAATGCCTGCTAAAACACTGATTAATGAAAATGCTTCCAATCTAGGAAGTGCTAGCCTGCGAACCAGGAGCATCCTTCAGAAACACTGCTGGACTCTTGAGTTGCAGGTAAGTACCTAGTAACTGGTGACATCCTGAAGATATCCACGATAAGGTCAAAAACTGGCAACTATAACAGGAACTCATCACCTGAAGAGGAGAAAATTGTCTAGGAATATTAAAGTTTTGTCTAAGAGATTAAGGAAACATATAATCTTTATTTTCATCTGCCTGACTCCAAATTCCGTGGCACAGTGTGAATTTGTTCATTATTAATTTGGTTCCACACCTTGGCTCTCTTTTTGGAGTCTGTCTCTTCTGAGATTGTTTTTCTTAATTAGGCTCTTTGAGGTCTTTTTGACTGCATCAGACACCTGGGATCTGTTTGAGACATTTGGTAGTGGTAATTTTATGAAATGAATAAATATATATATATGCATGTGTGTGTGTGCATAATCAGTCATAATTACAGTCTTGATATGTACAAATTATCAAAGTTCTGTGCTGCCTGTGCTCCATCCATTACCCCATCATTAAGCTATGAGGCTACTTGTATGCACTGCTTCCAGCTGGAGATAGAGTAAGTTTTGTTCACAATAGCAATCACTGTTGATAGCACAGCAATGTTTAAGTTGCTGCTAAATAGCGTTTACACAGAATTGAGATATTTTCTGTTTCTCATACTGGCTATGTGCAAGAAGATGGGATATGACACAGCCAGGACAGCTTACCCAAAATGACCAAAGGGATATTCCAAACTGTATGGCATTATTTTCTGCAATGAAACTGTTGGAAAGAAGGAGTGGGATGTTTGGACTTAATGATGTTTGACTTCCCAAGTGACTGCTATGCATAATGAAGCCCTGCTTTCCTGGAAATGGCTAAACATCTGCCTGCCAGTGTAAGTAGTGAATTAATTCCTCATTTTGCTTTGCTTACATGGATAGCTTTTACTTTATGTATTAATCTATCTTTTTCTCATATGTTTTATAACTTTTGCCCTTCCAGTTCTTTCTTCCATCCTTGTGGGAGGGGAATGAGTTGGTGACTGTGTGGTGGTTGGCTGCCTACAAGGGTTAAACCACAGCAATCCTTTTGGCATGAAGCGTCTTGAAGTGTTTGAGGTAGTGACAGACTTGATTGGAGTGTGCTAAACCAAATGTGTAACTGTTACAGCTGTTTAGCTTCTAATTGACAGGCTCCTGAGCTTGACATAAGGCTTGTTTGTTGTATGGTATATTACAGTCTAGTGCTTTTTAGTGAATGTGTTTTGTTTTTATTGTTTGCTATACACCTTGTTATCTTAATTTTCTGTGCCTGGGAACATTCTAATTAAAACAATGGCCATGCATCCTGACTGGGAGATGGCTACGGCATTGCTACTCTTCCTTGCTGCTATACTGGACAGGCTGGAACTCCAGTGTGAACTTGAGACAAAGGGAATATGACCTGTGGCTGAGCCCATGTGGGAGCACGTGCATCCCGAAGTGTCTGTAGCAGGTACAGTTTGCATTATCTACAGTCACAGATAAGGCTATGCTGGAACAGTATGAAGTGTCTATGACCGTAAATCCACATCTTAGGAGATATATCTCTGAAAGGACTGTGACTTATGGAAAAGGCCAAGACAGATCACGTACACCTTGAAGCAACTGTGGCTAAATCCATGCTACACATGGATACCTCTGAAGAGACTGTGGCCCATGAATAAGTCCATGCCAAAGCAAATATACTTCAAAGAGTCTGTGGCCATGGATAAGGCCATGACAGAGTAGGTAGACCTCTGAAAGGACTGAAAGGCTCATGGATAAGTCTATGCCAAAGCAGGTACACATCTATGGGGTTATGGCCTGTGGACAAGCCCACAAAGAGCAGGGGAAAGGGGAGAATTTCATCACAATATTAAACACTATGGCCTGATCCAAAGAGATAATGTGTGGAGGTTGTAGTAGGTATACATTTAAACTGTTGTAACAGTTGCATGTTATAGGAAATACTAGAACAGGAATCACTCAAACCAACAGAGAAGCCATGCGTACAACATTGGCCTAACCTGAACCGGCTTTGGAGTTCAGTAACTCCAGGCAATACTCTCCTGTCCTGAATGATCACCAAGAAACAGAACCCAAGTTATGGTCTAAATGAACTTAGTAGACACTTTATGGACATTTTACAAATGTAGCCCGCAATCTAAAGGAATGACATCTGGATTTATACCAAAAGATAGGGAGTGTGTGGAGGGTGGTGAATGAGGATATATTGGATAGTGTGGAACCTGAGCGTGGCTTAAATGTAGAATATTGTACTGGTTAGTATTGGTATATTGTACTGGCTTTGTCTGGGATAGAGTTAATTTTCTTCTTTAGTGGCTAGTATAGATTTAGGATTAGAATTATGTTGAGAACACACCAATGTTTTTGTTGTTACTGATCAGTGCTTGTACTAAGTTAAGGACTTTTCAGCTTCTCTCGCTGCCCTGCCAGTAAAGAACCTGGGGCAGGGCGGGGGGGTTGGGGAGGAAGAAGGGCACAAGGAGCTGGGAGAGAACAGAACCAGGACAGCTAGCCCAATCTAGCCAAAGGGATATTCCATATCATATGATGTGTTGCTGAACAATAAAAATGGAGGGAGTTGGCTGGGGAGAGTCTGCTTTTGCTGGGGGGCTGACTGGTCATTTGCTGGTGAGTGGTGAGCAAATTACTTGTTTTGTATAATAAGAGTCTTTTTCTGTCTTATTAAATTGTCTTTATCTCAGTCCACAAGTTTTACTTATTTTTCCTGATTCCCTCCCCCATTCAGCTCCTAAGAGAAGTGTTCAAAAGGCTGTGTGGTGTTTAGCTTCCTGCTAGGTTAAACCACTACTGTAGACAAGAGAAAATAGCAGTGAGACCTTATGTTCATAAATGCAGTGGAGTAGTGTCCTTTCATAGTATGCTGGGATGAAGAGATTTTAGCAGTCAGATTGCACAGGGCCAGTAGATAAGAAGCAGCATAGAGCTACGTTCAATGCAGTAGAGAAGGCATCAAAGGAGTGTGTGCAATAAGTGAGAATTTTACTGTGATGCCATGTACTGATGTGAGCAATGACTCTATGTTATTGTGGAGTGTAAAGTATAGCAGTTTTCTTAGTTTTTTTCTGAGTAGCCTGCTGAATGAGATTTTTCCTCTGGTAGCCTAGTGAAGTGAGGTATTGAGCTGCATTTTGCATGGAAGAAGAAAATGTATATGGGAATGCTGTTATAATGGATAGTGTCATGGTTCTGGCCCAGTTCAGCCTGGTTCCATGACTAATGGGGTGGGGGAACCCACAGACCCACGCCCTGGGAAAAGGGGATGGGGGGGTGTAGGGAAAAGATAGGGAGATGTACCTCAAAACAAAACAGCAGCAATGAGCTAAGGGAGAAAACTAATTCACTAAATATGATAGTGGAATGCAAGATAACACAATATAATGCAATATAATTGGAAATGAAACTAATAAATCAAATAAAATGAGAGAGAGAGAGAGTGTCCAAAAACTGAAGGCCTTATTCTAATGCTGAAGGCGAGACCTCTAGGGAGTACACACTGCAGAGACAAGCAGAAAAATGGGGAACAGTCTCATGACTCCCAGTCAGTTTTATCTTTCCTTCTGGAAAGAAAACGGAAATGGAATAATGAAGTCTTCTGGGAGCTGTAGTTCATTCTTTCTCTTCTGAGAGCAGGTACTGGGAACTATCAACAATCCATGGAACTGCAGCATTAACTGTTTAACTCCCAGTGTGCTACATGATGTTACGATGTGGAATATCAATAACAAAAAATCATAAAACCATGGCAGATAGGCAGCAGAACCTGCTGAAGAGAAAAGGGCAAGGTCCTTCACTGTTACAGGTTCATACTCAGAGGAATGAGGGTAAGGATTCAGAAAGGATTCTAGTGCCAGGAAACAAATCAGTCCTTTGTATAACTAGGACGAGCTGTACAGGGAGCAGCTTTTCAGAAAAACACTTAAGTGCCAAGGGGGTTGGAGCTGGAACAGGCTGCAATGCTCTTGAGTCAGGACTACATCTTAGTCTGAATTAGTTATAATGGGACTACTAGGACGAAATGAGGGCTTATTCTCATTCATTCAGCACTGAGGAGGCTGCTTCAGACTGAATACACTTTAAGCATTCTGCAGAAGGGATATGTCAACAAAGTGGAGTGACAGGAGCAAGCACAAGCTAATGCCTTTTCCTCATTAGCCTTGAAGCTGGGAGTACACCACTCCAAGCCAGGAAAGGGAAATCGCTGATACTCCTGCTGAGCTGGAGATCACTAGAGCCCATCCCTATTGCATTGGGTCTCTTATTGGTGTGACAGTCATTTGTCACAAGACAACAAAAACAAGTCTGTGACAAATGGCTGGCTATACCCTCTGATGGCATTTCTAGTTGAAAACCCCATAACAGAGTAAAGCATGGCAGAATAAAAAATGCCCCCATCCCTATCTGTTAACTGAGGTGAAGAGTGTGGCCTATTTCTCCAGCCACTTTGTCCCTGGACCACATCTGCCTGGCCTCTGGGACCAAGCCCAGTGCCCAGGGATCCAGGGTCTCTGCCTAGGCTAGGGGATGGAGCTGCTGCTTTCCCCTTTGCAGGTTCAGCTGGTAGCAAAGCTGAGCACATATTCCAGGAAAACGCAGATACACACAGGGACAAGGCACTGACACAACTGGTCACACAGCCTGCACCAGTCAAGGACTGCCTTCAACAGAATTCACATAAAACACAGACAGATAGCCAAAACCCCTTCTTCTTCTCTGGCTTGTAAAGACGTGCTCACTAGTGAAGGCACGTACATGCTGTCCAGGTAGGAGAGCTAAAAAAAAAAAAAAATTACAGATCCTTCAGGCACATCTGCCTGGGTCAACCCCTCTATCTGTCCAGTACTGGCTCCAATTTTCAATCACACGCACATAGTTCTCACCAGTAGCCAACATGTGCAGCACGTGCACACACATGCACACACACGAGAGAGAGACAGAGTGCTCGTACTTGGGAAGAAGTTTAGAAAAGATTATATTATAAAAATAAAATAGGACAGACTATGATGATGAGTTGCAGGGCTTGGACAAACAAGCATACAGATTGGCTGCATTTCACATGCGACACTGCTTTTCTACACTCTTCCAGCCTGAGAGCCCTGTGCTTCACAGTCTTACCAGTTACGACGTTCGTCCTTCCTAGAAATGGCACATGTACCTTGTTAGCTCACCAGTTAGTGTGACTGGGGGGTTTGTTTCCTGTGATTGTCTTTCACCTTAGAAGTTCTCCATCAGCTGAAAGCATTCCTACATTTATATCTGCTCTCAGAAATCAGGGTAAATGACCAGACTTGGTTTCCATCACTTCCTCCCTTTATTATCCCTTGTTGGCTCAGAAAAAGACCCTTGTCCAGATACACTTAAAAGAACAGACATTCTTCTACATACCCTTACACTATCCACCCCTCTGGCATGCATGAAATGCATAGATTAGAATAGGGGAAATCATAGAATGAATCATAGAGAGGCCTGGCTTGAAAAGGACCTCAAAGATCATCTAGTTTCAACACCCCTGCCATGGGCAGTGCTGTCAACCACTAGACCAAGCTGCCCAGAGCCACATCCAGCCTGTCCTTAATTGCCTCCAGGGATGGGACATCCACAACCTCTCTGGGCATCCTGTTCCAGTGTGTCACCACCCTCTGTGTGAAAAACTTCCTCCTAATATCTAACTTAAGCCTTCCCTGTTTCAGTTTAAAACCATTCCCTCTTGTGCTATCACTATCCACCCTTGTAAACAGCCATTCCCGTTCTTGTTTATATGCTCCCTTCAAGTACTGGAAGGCCGCAATTAGGTCTCCCTGGGGCCTTCTCATCGCCAAGCTAAACAATCCCAGTTCCCTCAACCTTTCTTCATAGGAGAGGTGCTCCAGCTCTCTGATCATCTTCATGGCCCTCCTCTGGACCTGTTCCAAGAGCTCCATGTTCTTCTTGTGCTGGGGGCCCCAGGGATGGACGCAGAACTCCAGATGGGGCCTCACAAGAGCCGAGTAGAGAGGGAAAATCACCTCCCTCTCCCTGCCAGCCACCCCTTTTTTAATGCAGCCTGGGATATAGTTGGCCTTCTGGGCTGCAAGTGCACACTGCTGGCTCATGTCCAGCCTCTCATCCAGCAGGATCCCCAAGTCCTTCTCCACAGGGCTGCTCCCAAGGAGTTCTTCTCCCCGTTTGTATAAATACCTCTGATTGCCCTGGCCCAAGTGCAGCACCTTGCACTTGGCCTTATTGAACCTCATTAGGTTTTCATGGGCCTACTTCTCCAACCTGTCCAGGTCCCTCTGGATGGCTTCCCTTCCCTCCAGTGTATTGACTGCACCACTCAGCTTGGTGTCGTCTGCAAACTTGCTGAGGGTGCACTCAATTCCGTCATCTATGTCACTGATGAAGATGTTGAAGAGCACTGGTCCCAAGACCGACCCTTGGGGGACACCACTTAAGACCAGCCTCCACCCTGACATAGAACCATTGATCACAACCCTTTGGCTACATCTAGCCAACCAATTCTTAAACTACCGAACAGAATGCTTCAAATCCATACCTCTCCGATTTAGAGAGAAGGATGTGGTGAGGGACCAAGTCAAAGACTTTGCAGAAGTCCAGGTAGATGACATCCGTCACCCTTCCCCCATCCACCGATGTCGTCACTCCATCATAAAAGGCCACCAGATTGGTCAGGCAAGATCTGCCCTTGGTGAAGCCATGCTGGCTGTTTTGGGTCACCTCTTCATCTCGTATGTGCCTTAACATGGTAACTAGGAAGATCTGCTCCATGATCTTCCCAGGCACAGAAGTGAGGCTCACTGACCTGTAGTTCCCCAGGTAATCCTTTCTCCCTTTCTTAAAAACGGGAGTAATGTTTTGCTTTTTCCAGTCACCAGGGATTTCACCTGGTGAAATCCATCTGAACCAGAGAGAAAGTTTCTTCCCAAGGGTATGAAATCCCTGAGATACCTTGGATGACAGTGATTTCCTACTGCTACTACTTTAGGAACTGCTCTGATCCAGATATCTGAGCAACCTGCAACAGTTTGGGACAATCCTGGCTGTAAGAAGAGAAGATACTGGTGACTCTGGAGAATGATGAATGTCTGAAAAAGTCTCACACACAAGAAAAAATGTCCAAGACACGATGGTGTAAGATTCAGGTTTATTTGCATTGCACCAGGGAAAGGACATAGGATCTCTGCATTCCTAAGCGAAATTCTTCATCATCAGGGTAGATTTAGGATTACAGATTGAAATCAGATGGAAAATATTCAGGAGTCCTACAATTCAGGGAAGAGGATTAAAAAAATCAGTGATGTTCAGAGATTTTCTTTCTCCCTAACTCTCTCTTGTCTTAGGCTGCAGAGACAGTCAAGGCCAAGGGCTGTTTCCCTGGGCTGGAAGGAACTCTGCTTTTCTACACTCCTCCAAAGCCTAGAAAAAGGGCAATTTCCTTCCAGCTCCCTTTGTGATAAAGTTCAATTTAGTTTTAGTTTTTATTTTTTTACTTACATAGACAACTGGTGTCTCAAAGCTGTTCTGTAAGAGAGAAAGAGTTGTGTCAGCGCTGAAAATACTGTGTGCAGCTAAGACTCTTAGTTAAATTGGGTAGTCCAGCTGCAGCATGATCACCCCTTCATTCCACAAAATCATGAATGAGCTCAGGAAGATGATCCCCTTTGCAAAACCTTGGGGTACCTTGCAGTCATGATGCATTACAGTGTGACTTGGATGTATTAAGACAAGCTGATGGGGCCAACCAATAGATTTTTACTTCTTTTTTCTGCACCGAGGAGGAAACAATCAATCCTAAGAAAGTCTGAGACTAAATGGTAAAGAAGAACTCATCAAAATAAAAAATTTAGCAGAGAACATGGAAATGATGGACGTATTATACTAGTGTTGATACCGTTCCCTGCTTCAAGCTCCATTTTTTTCCCTTCAAAGATACACCATCTTGTTTAACAATGATAGCAGTTTCCTGCAATCTTAAATAAAAGAAATTGGACATACTCACCCCATTATGATTGAAGCTCTGTCCAACCAACTTGATTCCCATCAAAGGGGACAACGTTCTGCAAGAAAAACACAGCTGTAGTGGTGCCTGCCCAGGAGCTCCTGGTGCTCTTTATCCCGTATAGGGCAAAGCAGAGATGACCCAGGGGCTGTTTATGTGGGGGGGTAAGGAGAGAAGGGCTGCTTGAGTGTGGGAATACTCACCCCCAGGCCACCCTGAGGTTCCTGAGAAATTGAGAGAACAAGGTGTTATGAGAATCCTACTTTGCTACCACCACGTCTACCCCATTTGTACATTGCCTACCCCTCCCAGATCGTCCAGAACCCTGAGACTGGGGCAGAAAAAGGAGTTCAGGTTATGAGCAGAGTTATCTCTGTGTGGAGGCACTTAGGGGAAGAAGGATTGTAGACCCTGTGGACAGGAGTTGGACCAAGACAGAAGATGTTCCCAAAGTCCACTCAGTTCTTTCCCAAACCCAGTCCAGACTGTGGCAGCAGACAGAGCTCAGCCCAGGGCTGACTGCTCAGGGTTGGGATGCTCATGGTTTTCTTCCCCCATACTCAACCTTAAGAGCACAGGGAAAGGGCAACTGCCTATTAGTTCCTTTTGTAATGGAAGTTGCAATCTGTTGCAATACTCACATAGACGACAGGGGGTTCGTAGCCAATCTACAGTAGAGAAGGTGAAGAGAGAGAAAGAGAGAGATATTTGTGAGTGCTAGAGATTCTGTAAGGGCAGGAGAGGTAGGGAAAGAGCAACTGAAAGTACAGGCTAGTTCTAAAGTGAGTAACTAGTCAGGCCCAAGTCCTGGTGGTCATGGCCCTTTCCAGATACACAGCATCTGCCCTGAGATGTCAAGGGGGCTTTATGCAACAACTCTCCACTGCAATATGTGGGATGCAATAGCAAGAGTAGAGCTGTTTTCCTTTCTTATTTGTACTGAGATGGACAAAAAAGAGCACAGAACAAGTGTGGGCTCCAAGGATAAGGAGATGACACCATAATGGAGTGGATGCAGCAGAGGCTGCATCCAAATTCTGATACCTTCAAACCTACATTCCCACCCTCATGTGCCAGTGCTACATAATATTCCTCATCTTCCAATACACAAACCGTGAACCTGAGACATAATAATTTGTGTTCCTCTTTCACCCCAATTCTTCCCGTCTCTTCATTCTCCTTTTTCAGTGATCCCAAAGTGCTCTGCTTTGGGCAGATGTATAGTTGTGTCCTCATCTTCATGTATTTCTGAGTTTGCAGTATCTCACAATGCTCCTCCTTCCTCTTTCCTCATGTCCCACTGTTTTGGAGTTTCTCCCACATCTCACAACCTCACAGTTCCTACTGTGCTTATAGTGTTCCAGGCTTTGCCTTAGACAATTGCCTCCTCCATTCTACACTAAGATCAACTTCCAAGAACCTTCCAGGACCTCCAGAATCAGACATATTTTGCTGAAGCCAGAAGCACCCACTGCATGAATTTTGTACAAAAAAGTACACTTCAGTTCTCTCAGTTCTCTCCTATCACCTCCCAGTTCCCTGTATCCTCAGAACAAGCAAAGTGAAGGGGCAGAAGTCAACGCTCCTCTCCCACACTAAAAGCAGACTGCAGAGAGCACTGAGGAAAACTTCTGGGAAGGATTCTGTAAAGGGCGTTATGGCAACTAGAACAAGTTGGAATGGCTTGGAAATCCCACTGTGAAGAAAGAACTACTCTTTTCTTGAGGAGTAACATAGTACTGGTGACACCGGAGCAAGAGGAAGGAATGAATCTACACTTAGTGAGACTTTTGACAATGACAAATGTCCAAGAAGTTAAGGGCCAGTCTTTACACAGAGAAGAGAATGGATATTCTGTGGGCTTCTTCCCCCAGACTCATCCTCATTTACCCCAGAGAGTGCCTCAATTCTTACCCCATTATCATTGAAGCTCTGACCACCGAGCCCATCAATGCTGCCACCGTTCTGCAAGAAAAACACAGCTGTAGTGGTGCCTGCCCAGGAGCTCCTGGTGCTCTTTATCCCGTAGAGGGCAAAGCAGAGACAACCCAGGGGCTGTTTATGTGGGGGGGGTAAGGAGAGAAGGGCTGCTTGAGTGTGGGAATACTCACCCCTAGGGCACCCTGAGGTTCCTGAGAAATTGAGAGAACAAGGTGTTATGAGAATCCTACTTTGCTACCACCTTTGTTCAGTTCCTACCCCTCCCAGACTGTCTAGGACCATGGGACTAGGGCAAAGGAAGGAGCTCAGGCCATGTGGGGAGTTATATCTGGGTGGAGACACTGAGGGGAAGAAGGTGTGTAGACCCTTCCCCCATACCCAAACTTGGGAGCACAGGAAAAGTTCAACTGCCTGTTAGTTCCAGTTGCAATGGAAGTTATGGTCTGTTGCAATACTCACATAGACGACAGGGGGTTGTAAGCCGATCTAGAAGCAGAGAAAGTGGAGAGAGAGAAAGAGAGAGAGAGGAGAGAGATTTGTGAATGCTTATGCATTTTCCTGAGTATCACCTAGGGCCATGATGTTGGGTGCTTCTGGAATCCATCTTCTCCCCAAGTTTCTCTGGCTTTCAGAGACAGGTTCTGCCACCTCCTGCATGGTTTGACTCATATCCCTGCACACTCACCCCATTGTTGTAGCCGCCATCTCCAACTTGGTTCCAGTCCTGAAAGGAATACACACAGTCTATAGCTCTAGTCCTGTCATGACTAGAGCTAGGAACCATCAGGACCAGATGGATAGCATGAGGAGTAAAGTCCCCTGAGTGCTCCGAGTTCTAAGACCTACTACAGTTGTGTGCTGGATGTTCTTAGTCCCTTGACCACCTCCTCCCCATCATGGTCCTTTTGCAATCTTACTAACAGTTTCCATATACCCTGAATTACCCAGCCCCTCCCATTTTTCCTACCAGGGGAGCTGCCTTCGTGCCTCCGAGCACTAAGAGACAAACAGCCAGGACCGCAACACAGATCTGTCCCTTCATGGCTTCTTCCTTCCAACAGAGTACTCAGTACTTCAGGCTGGGGCAATGCACAGTGCTGAGCCTGGGGCTAGATTTATAGGGCACAGCCAGATCTTGCCACATCAGCCTTGCCTGAGCCAGCCCTGATATCCTGACCAAGCCCATGTTTTTCCTGCTATCATGTGTCCCTACCTTGGCTTATCACTACCTCCTAATCTCCCTCCACCACTCCTTTTTGTTGGACAATACATTTGTTTTGATCTTTCAAGGGGGATGTCAGCCGTTTCACACCCAAACTCCATCTTAGATCTACCTTTGATATTAGTATGTTTGAGCTCTGGGACAGCACAGTTTGGAAATTTTCTACAGATGAGGAAACATCCCGATTCCTGGCCCCAGCACCTGTCCCACGACTGCCTGATTCCGTTGCAAATGATTTGTTCTTCCGAGTGGTGATATCTTGTCACTCCGTGGGATATCCACAGCCTTCCTATAGTGCTGTGTTCTGACTGTTTGGTTTTAGTAAGTCTCTCAGGCTCAAGATGAACCTACATATTCAGATATAGCTCTGTCCTCCTCCCTGTTTGGGAGATGCCTCCTTTGTGCCTCATTTCCCTAGGCCCTTTGCTTTAGGAGGAGGCCAGAGAATGACTTTCCAACAACCTTGGTTGTTTTGGCAAAGATCGTTACCAGCTCTGACTTTCATCAATTTTCAGACATAATGAACCTGGCAGTGGTTTTGGCAATGACTTTGAGCACGGCCTCCTCCTGGCCAGGACTGGCAAATAGGACAAAACTATCTCCAATAAATATTTGCCAGTGTTATCAAACAAGGTGCCTATTCAGAGAGAAAGCTGCACCCAGAATGGCCCAGGGGCCTCATGATACTTTCACGGTAATAGGAGTGTTTCTGCAGTGGGCACCCTGGAGTTGGAGGTTTGAAACTTTCCATCCCCTCATACCAATAGACTGGGCAAAACTGAGGCCAGTGTTCCAGGAGGCATCTCAGGAGAGGAATAAGGCTTGCTGGGACAACACACTACCTCCAGTCAGAATGTTGCCTTTTGACAATAAACTACCATCCCTGGGGCTCTGATAGTCAGAACAGAGCTGTCACAGCCAAGAAGGGGATGGTCTCCCACGCTGCACCACAGTAGGAGCTTCAGAGATCTTGGAGATGGTGTGAGCTGGAGCACGTGGCAGGTGCAGAGAAGCTGAGGGTTCTGGGTTTGTGCAGCCAGGAAGCATCAGTTGCAGTCTCTCCTTCCTCAGACAGAGCTGAGAAGGGGTTAGAGACAGACTTGGAAGAGTGTAACAAAGGACTAAAAGTTGATAGGCATAAACTAGGTTGGGAGTAATCCTACTAGGGCAGAGAGACAACCCATTTGCCAGAGACTTGAGGAAACCCTGGACAGAGTTTGGTAAACGAGAGATTGGTTTGTACCTGGGAACGTTTTTCAAACTGCCCTCACCCTGTCCATAAGAGTCTTGTTCCCATTTTAGAGGCAACCCTTACCTCAGATGTGGGCAGACTGGAGACACTTGGATTTTTATTCCTTCCGTCCCCAACTCCCCCAGCTTGTTAGGCAAAAACAAAAGTAACGGAAGCGAGTAGTGTGTGGGCCTAAGGAAGTTGTGGACGCCTCTAGAAAGATCAAGGATCTTCCAGTGAGTGTGCTTGACCTAGGGTGCTGAGAACATGATATTCTATGGTATGGAATATACCTTTGATCAGTTTGGGTCAAACGTGCTGTTTTTGTTCCCTCCCAGCTCCTTTTGCTCCCCAGGCTCCTCAGTGGTAGAACAGTGTGAGAAGCTAAGAGCTTAGTATAAGCACTGCTCTGAAGCAACTAAAACATTGGTGCTTTATAAATATTATTTTTCTACTAAATCCAAAAGAAGGCACCATACCAGCCATTATGGAGAAAATGAATTATATCCCAGCTGAACCCAGGACAATATTCACCTCTTATTCTATATCATCCATCATACTGGAAAGTATGTACACTTTCCAGTAAGTACTCATTAAACATAATCACCCTTCCTATTACTTTGAGAAACAGGTACCATTCCCTTAGTCTGTAAACCATCCCTTTAAATTGTCCTTTTAAAACATCTGTTGAGCTCATTTTAGTATGTGACTTTGGGTTCCATCAGTCATAACAGTCCTTTAGGGCTGGAGAGTTTGTATGTGGTGTTTGATTGTTGTATGCTGAAACCAGTTCTGGCTCTATCACAGCTGCAGTCATCGAGTTATATCACCACTGCCCATTGCTTGGTTCCATCAAAATTCATTCTTCATCAGTCTTGGTGACTCTTAATAGTACTACTGGAGATACGACATATATCAATCATAGTATCAATGACATGCAGTATTGCAATTAACATGATACAAGTCAAATTATTGGCAATTCTCACCTAATATCAAATTCCCTTGACGTACATACTGGACTTCCTCATTCCAAATGCACACAAGATCCTGATCAAAACCAATCTCACAAATGGCTTTGTCTTTGCTCAGGGCGGGAGTAATTCTGACTGTCTTGCCCAGAATATTTTTTAGGTGCACTGCAGAGACTTTATCCCCTTCTACATACAGTACATAAGAATTTTGACTGAGCAGAGCCAGCTCGATTGGCAGATCTGCTAATGTCGACTAACCACCTGGCTTTTGGTAGACATGTATATCGCAACATTTGAATGTCCCAGCACCCACTGCTCTCAGTGTAGTCTTTAACTGTCCATTGTATCATTCAGTTTTTTTAGAGGGTAGTGCATGATAGGGGATTGTGATATACTCAATGTCATGCTTGTTGGCCCAGGTGTCTATGAGATTGTTTTGGAAATGAATCCCATTATCTGACTCAGCTCTTTCTGAGGTGCTATGTCACCATAAGACTTGCTTTTCAAGGCCCAGGATACTGTTCTGGGAGGTGGCATGGGTCAGGGGGTATGTTTTCAGCCATCCAGTGGTTTCTTCTACCACTGCGCACACATGATACTTGCCATGGTGAGTTTGTGGGAATGTGATATAATTAATCTTCCAGCCCCCCCTAGAATTATATTTTAGCCATCATTCCTCATACCAGAGAGGCTTTACCCACTTGGCTTGCTTGATTGCTTTGCATGTTTCACATTCATAGATGATCTATGCAATAGTGTCCATTATCAAGTCTACCCCTTTATCATGAGCCCATTTATATATTGCACCTCCTCCTTGGTGGTGTGAGGTATCATAAGCCCACCAAGCTATAAATAACTCAGTCTTACATTACCAGTCCAGATCCAACTGAGGCCACTTCAGTTTTAACATTCTGATCCACATTCTTCTTCTTTTTTTTTTTTTTTATGTTTTCCAATGGCCCAACTCTATGGTATGTGAGCATTTGTATGATGTATTCTACAAATAAGTTTCCTACTTAGGCAGCAACATCCTTTCACAATGTGGCAGCCCAAGTAGGTTTGCCTCTGTGTTGCCAGCTGCTCAGATTCCATTGCTGTAACAACCTCCACAGGACATTTTTCACCATTCATAAGTAGAAAGAACACTGGCCACTTTCCTTGTTAGCAGTATCTAAAGCCAGTTGGATGGCCATAACTTTTGCATACTGGCGTGATTCACCTTCTCCTTTACCAGTTTCTGAGACATCTTGCAGGGTTCTATATAGCAGCTTTGGATTTCTGATGCTTTCCCACAATATGACAAGACCCATCAGTGAACAAGACACATTGCTTCTTGTTTTCTGTAGTTTATTTTACAGTGGGGCCTCTTCAGCACTTTTTACATCCTACTCTGGCGATATTCCTGGCCAGCCCATGATTATTCCAAAATTCCTGGGCAACTGAGTTTCTTATGTGAGTCCTTTCTGTTATCACTGAGACCCTCTTATTTTACATAGCATCAGTTGCATGATGTGTAGAGAATGTCTAGCCCAGCCTGGTAGTTGGGAGCTGTGTTTCAGTGCCAACTACTTACAAAGCAGCTCAAATCCTGTCATCTGTTGCTACTATTTCTTTTTTGTTTGGAGTACTGAGGACCTCAGATCCCCTATATCCTTGGGGTTATGAGAGTCAAAGAGTTTTGGCTGCAGTAACCATGAAATTACTAACGGGGTTCAAAATCCTGAGGGCAGAGAGGAGAGTGCATGGCAAGCTCATAACCCTGGATTTCAGGAGAGCAGACTTTATTCTCTTCAAGGATCTATTTGATGGAGTAAAGTGGGATAAGGCCCTGGAGAGAAGAGGGACCCAAGAAAGGTGGTTAATACTTGAGGATCGCATTCTCCAGGCTTCAGAAGCAATGCATCCCAACAAAGAGGAAGGCAGTCAAAAATGCCAGGAGGCTTGCATGGATAACCTAGAAGTTCCAATTACAAAAACAAACAAAAAAAGGTAGCCATAAGAGGGTGAAAGCAAGGACAGGCAAACTGGGATGAATACAGAGACACTATCTGAGCAGCCAGGAATCAGATTAGGAAAGATAAAACTCTAATGGTTTCAAGCTTAAAGAGGGTAGATACAAGGAAAAGGTCTTTTGCAGTGAGGGTGGTGAGGGACTGGAACAGGTTGCCCAGAGATGTGGTGGATACGCTGTCCCTGAAGACTTTCAAGGCGAGGATATATCAGGCCCTGGGCAACCTGATCGAGCTGTGCATGTCCCTGTTCATTGCAAAGGAGTTGATGATCTTTAAATGTCCCTTCAATCTCTAAGGATTCTATGATTCTATACTTCTATGATTCTAATGGAATTGCATCTGGCAGTGGGTCCTCTGCCGAATGAAATGGGAGACCTAGTTACGTAGACATGCATAAGGCTGAGACGCTGAATGCCTTATTTGCCTCAGCCTTTACCAATAATACTAACCTTCATTCAGGAATCCCATGAAGTGCTGGGACAATGGGATTATATACAGAAATTGAATGAACAAATCAAGGGGAGAAAGAGGCCCCGGGCTCAGAAAATTAAATTGATTTAGAAAGCCATCATGGTTTGGAACTATGTAAAGGGTGGAATTATGGCAACTCATAAAAACTGCAGAATCAATTGTAATGGGGTCCATCCCAGGAAACACTCATCTCAAGCAATAAATCATATGAATTATTAATAAATAAGGATGAAGAAGAGACAAACATATATACCTAAAGCAAAATCCTAGGATTGAAACAAATAATGTTGGAGATGGCAGCAGCATAATTCCTTCAAGACTAAGTGGTAGTAGTGTAATTCCACCAGCACTTGGAAAGGTGATGGAACAGCTGTTCTGTACACCACTTGCAGGCATATGAAGGAGAAGAAAATCATCTGGATTATCCAGTGTGTATTCACCAGTGGGAAGTCATGTTTGATCAATCTGATAAGCTTCTCTAAGGAAAACAGCAGCCTGATTACTGAGTGTGGAGCAGCGACTATTGTCTTCCTAGACAATATTGTCAAAAGTTAGGCTTTTGACACTGTCCCTCATAAGATCATCATGAAGAAGCTGTTGAAGCATGGGTTGGATGAGCAGAGTGAGGTAGATCAAAAACTGACTTCAGTCAGGCAGGATTAGAGGGTAGTGGTGATATAGTTTGGTTTGTTTAGCAGCAGGGATTAGTATATTAGTTTAAGAACCAGTATATTAGTTTAGCAAAAGGAATCCATGTGTGATAGTTCTAAAACTTTCCATTTCAACTCCAGTGGGTGAACAGTCTCGTTTTCCTGAATGATTTTCCACTGGGAACATAATAGAGTACTTTTATGTTTTGTCTCAACAATTTTGCCTCACAAGATGTGCAGGAGGCATAATACAATACTTCTTTCTTTTGCACCCAGTAGATGCAAGGAATCTTCCTCGGATTCCACATACACTGTTTGAAAAGTTGCTCACTCTGGTCTAATAAGCAATGGAAATTTTCCAAATTGGGTAAAAGTTATGAACCCTTGAAAAAAGAATGAATATGTATGCCGAAGTACTGCATGTATATGTCTTAACTGTTCAAATGTAGAACCTGAACTGTGAGAGAGTGCTTGTCAAGTCGCCTGGTATATATCATGAGGAATAAAGGAATTCTGCTTTCTAACAGCACAGTGGAGTTAGAGAGTTTTCTTCATGGACTTCAGATGACAGTGATCAGGGTGCAAAGTCTGGTTGGACGCCAGTAACAAGTGGAATATCCCAGGGGTCTGTGCTGGGCCCGGTGTTTAACATCTTCATTAACAATTTGGATTATGGGGTAATGTTTACCCTCTGTAAATTCACAGATGACACAAAACTGAGGGGAGTGGCTGATCCACTACTATGCCATGCAGCCACCCAGAGGGATCTCAACACACTGCAGAGGTAGGCTGACAAGAGCCTCATTAAGTTCAACAAGGAGAAGAGCAGAATCCTGCATCTGGGGAGGAATATGCCCAGACGTCTTCTGAGAGAGTCTCAGGAGGATCTTATCAACGTCTATAAATACCTGAGGCAAGGGTGCAGAGAAGACAGGGCCAGGCTCTTTTGAGTGGTGTCCAATGGCAGTACAAGAGGCAATGGGCACAAACTGGAATACAGGAGGTTCTCAGAATAGAATCACAGAATCACAGGCTGGATTGGAAGGGACCTTACAGGTCATCTAGTTCCAACACTGTTTCCATGGGCAAGGATGACACCCACAGGCTAGTCTTCCCAGGGCCCCATCCAACATGGTCATGAACACCTCTTGGGATGAGTGTCATGTTAATAGTTTAATTTTTATTTTGCCCACCAGAGGGCACAAGGGCTTTCATTGAGGAGATTCACAAATGCCTGTCAGCCAGAGTCCCCTAGGACTTTCGCTGGACAGATTCACAAACATTAAAAAAAAAAAAAAAAAAACGATGATTTATTGGAGTGATAGACATAATCAGTTCAGTATTGCCATTGGTAAATGTACTAGCTGCTGTAGCACTAATGTATGATAACAATGCTAGCCAAATTGATTTGAAGAAGTAATTACACAACGTTTTCTCTTAATATATCCCTATAAGCATAGCTGCTGTATTGTTGTATAATATGAGTAATGCTTGCTTGCAACACCATAGAGGCGGCTAGATGTTATGGATGGTAGTTGTGAGGTAGCATGGTAAATGGGGAGGCATGTTGTAAGACTGCTCTGCTTTAACATGATACAAGTTATCACAGTATAGTTAAGCTTGCTAATGCTCGTTGATGGATACCCCTGTTCTGCAATTTGTTTAGATAACAGAAAGAGCCCTGCCTCTGAACCAAGGTGATAAGGAAGTCCTGCTGAGTCTTTGTATCAAGGTAATAAGAGGTCCTGCTTGGAATGGGTCACTGAATATGTAACATGGGAAAACTTGCATACATAACATGACTCTGAGAAACTTCTGCATATGTAACACACCTCTTGGAAAACTTCTGCATGTGTAACACCAGTTATATATATAAGCTAGAGATCTTTTGTGTAAGCTACACGTGATAGGAGGATTACCTCCATACATCCAGCATTGCCAGTAAGAATACCTGCTTAACAGTAATAAAATTATTGCTGTTAAGTCTCTTCACATTGATTTCTTCATTTCAAAATACATGCTATCTCAGGTGTTCTTCACTACGAGGTGAGGCACAATGCTTACCAAAGTTTCTTTATCATTTAGCATGTTCTTAGAGCAACAGTTCCCATTGTCAGGTATTGCCAGGGATTTTATGATTTCCTTTTGATCCTTTCCCATAGAGTGGGCGAAAAAGGTTGTTTTGTTCAGAAGAAACAAGTACTAAACAGTCCCATGTGCGTTGGTAACACCAGCCCCTCACAGGTAAGTCCATAGTCCATGCTTCGCCACTACTAACCCACACACTGTGTCCCATAGAGGTTATGCTGAACAAATTATATCACAGTAAATATGTAGCCAAACGAGACCAAGTATCATTCAATGAGATGGTAAAGTTAAGACAAATACAACCAAGATGAAGGGCTTGAGCTATTGGGCTCAATCTCTGAATTTCATCTGTTCATCTGCTACCATGACAAATGTTAGTTCAATTTTAATTAGAGTGTTTTGGGCTATCTGAATTGGAAATACTGAAGTTTGCATACTGGATATCAACTTGTATGGAGTTGTCTGGTAATCTAATGATTCCTTCACAATCAGTACGCTAGTCAGTGATTTGCCTGTAATGCCAGTCACCATGTTGTAGTGATTGCCATGTTAAAATTTTGGTTTCCAAATTGTTATCAATAGCAATAACGCAGTAACTCCAAACATAAACATTAACAATCCTTAAGGACCCTACAGCTCAATGTAGGATAACCCAACATCCCATGTAGAGTTTCTTGGCACGAATATTCTTGTAAGAATACAAAGTGAAGATAGCCATAATATGACAGAGATGTTAGTTTAAATGTGAGTCTCCTGTGGTCACTTTCAGTGCCACAGCATTATAGTTTCACTCATTGTTTTGCCTATAATGTGTTGCATCGGTGAATCATAAACCTTTTTGGAGTCACTGTCTTTCCTCAGAGGGAATGCTTCCTGTATTGGAAACAGCTTGCTTGGCAGTGTTTGGAGTAGTGATGTGCTATCTTTCTTCAGTGTAGATACTTTAACACTGCCCTCTTTAGTAGACGTTATTTCATTGGTACCTTCCAAATGGGCATACCACTTACAAACTGTAGGTCTCTGGGTAGTTCATGCTGATAGTTCAAACTGTATCTAGGAGCAGGAAAGATATCAGTAAGAGGCTGGGAACTAAAGTCTAGCAGCCTTTTGGTTCCTCCTGATCCTCTTTGCCAGGCAATGCAATGGGAGCTGTGTTTACCATATCTCCACTCTGCATAGATAAGGTTAGACTAGTGTACTGGGCCTAGATGTTGGAATAGCCTCAATTCTCTTATTAACAATCCTAACATATTCCCATGTTGTTCAGTCTTTTCCCAACATTTTCCTTTTTTAAGTTAATCATGTAAGATATGAGAAATAATAGAAAAAAAAAAAAAGAAAAAAACAGAGAGAGCCTAGAACTCCCAGCAGTTGCTGTAATTCTTTTTCTTCTTCCTTTCCCAACCCCCCCCCCAAGATGGTTTCTGCTCTTCTCTTCCTTCCAGGATGTCTGAGGAAGTGGAAGCAGATCATTTTACCCGCTAGATCCTTGAAAACTCAACCTTCTGCCCAGGTCCCTAGTACTTGGATGGAGGAATGTCTAATCTCAAGGTAATTTATTTTGCTTGCACACCTCACATGTAGTATCACCAAGGACATTAACACATTCCCACTTATTTTTCTTTCCATGTTACCAGGCAGAGCTCCGAGGCACATATCCTGGCAGTTTAAATGAGGAGGGAAAGGTGTAGGGATCAGTTGAAGTTTTTCCTCCTTTGGAAGGCATGTGGATGTTCTTCTGAACAGAAACACCTGAAAATGCTGTGGACAGCATGTTTGTGTCCTGAATCTGCTGAGTATGTGAGCAGAGCAGTGGAGAGCTATTGCTGGTAAAGCACTATCCAACTACTTTCAAGATCCTAGTGGTGTTACCAACTGCATCCTAGCTGTGTCCTCCATGCCCCTCTGTTGGCCAAACTCGGTCTTGCCAGAAAAGAAAATCACCTTGTATGGGGTGATTCACAGGGCAGAAGGGGGCAATGGCACAGATGGTCTCAGTCCTCATGCGCTTCTTGAACTTGTCAAAGTGTGCTTGCGAAACAGAACTGCCAAATGCCCTTGCCCGAAGGCAACAACAGACCAAGACGCTTGGGGCTCCACAGCTTAGCCACAGGCCTCAGGGAGAAGCCACCTCTGGAGGAACTTGGGCTGCTGCCTATCATCAAGGAAGGTGGAGGGAGCAATCCAGATCCCCATCCCAAGCACCTCCTCTCTCTCACACCTTTTGCTTTAGTCCACACTCTTCATTCTTTCTTCCTCCTCATGGCAAGGCACTGACTGTCCATGAAATCTGCACAAGCATTTAGCCTCCTTTCTCATCCCTCTCATCAGCTCTGTTGGACCAGGCCTGAAGGAGGCACTGATCTGTCATATACCTCTCATTCCCATCACAGTGATCACTGCAGCAGCTTGGAGCACTTCCATCACACAAAGGTGGCTGAAGCAGGCAAAGGTTAAGGACTCTGAGTATCTCCTGTGCCTGCAATTCTTCTGTGGAGGAAACAGAGCTGGAGACAACATCCCGAAAAGGGGATCCTGGCCTGCTTTATTTCCTATCCTTTCAGATCCTAGGATGAGATATAGTGTGAAAAACCGGGACCCAATCTCAACTCACTCTTCTTTGTAGTGCTAAGGAACATGCTCAACTCTGCCACAGAGAGTAATATAAACTAGATGTAATGAGATTCACTGTTTCATGCAGGAGAGCAGATAGAAGCTCTGAGCATTATTTCACTCTTCAGAGGAATAGATGGAGGAGGGGCTGTTTTGGGTTACTTCCTGATCCTGCTTCTCATTGACATTAATTACTTCACTCACAGTACTCCATAGGAAAAGAGACCTCATACTGTTGCAGAAAAAAAAAAAACAAAGAAAATTCTCCGAAGAAGATGATAGTTTAGAAAGCCAGTGCCAGTTTATTACAGCACTTGGTGCATGGTGGTCTTTCCACATAGCATGCACAACCCAGAGCTAAATCACCCTCACTATATACATTTAACATATGGATTTTCCATGAAGTTCCCACCTATTCTGAGAATTGTCATGCATATTAAATCTAACATTGAACCTATATCTGTCAATCAAGGAATTCTTGCAAGGGGTCTTTCAGTTTGCCCATATATGATACTGATGTTGAGCTACACAAATTACTCCTTTGCACTTCCTTGTCTTGTAGATTGCTCTTTGGCACTGGGAGGTGGGGAGGCACATTGTTCTTAAAAATATCTTCTTGAAAGCATATCCTTAAAAATTCTTTCTTCCAACTCTCTTCTGAAGGCGAGCTCTCAGCATTCTACTGCTTAGCACGTAGTCACTCTTCATGAAACCTCAGCTTATTCCTGTCTGTTCACTGCCTACCTCCCACCTTTTCCCCTTCCATTTCAGCAATGTCTATATTTTCCTGTGATTGTACACATCATCAACCAGGGTTAGCAGCCAGACAATACTTTCTTATATTTCATGCTTTCTCATTGCTTTGTCTACCTCCAGTATGTCTCATCCTCCCTTAGTTCTTTGTTTTCACATACTCTGGGCAGCTGCAAAAGACAGGTCCTTGACAGGACAAGAATTTTTCACATGGTTCTGTGCTGGTTCTTCGTGTCCATGGTGACCCTTACGAGTAAGTGAATTCAACACATCCCTGAGCATCTGCATAGACTCCACCACTGCTTGTCTGACCTGTACGCCCATTTTTCAAAGCTTCTTGTGTTAAGAGTAGATCTTGAAAGAGTTAAGTAGGAATCTCTGGATCTCCCACATTGCTTGCTTTTTTTTTTTTTT
>JACDJE010000536.1:315146-408316 GCA_016647715.1 Pavo muticus | reverse complement strand
TCTTCAGAGCTCCTCTCCAGCAGGTCATCCCCCAACCTGTACCGCTGCACGCAATTATTCCTCCCTAGGTGCAAGACTCTACACTTGCTTTTGTTGAACCTCATCTCATTTCTTACCGCCCAGCTCTCCAGCCTGTCCAGGTCTCGCTGAATGGCAGCACAGCCTTCAGGTGTGTCAGCCAATCCTCCCAACTTCGTATCATCAGCAAACTTGCTGAGGGTGGCCACTATCCCCTCAGCAAGATCATTGATGAAGATGTTGAACAAGACCGGACCCAGCACCAACCCCTGGGGAACACCGCTAGTTACAGGTCTCCAACCAGACTCTGCACACGACCGTCTGTGCTCTTACACCCCTGGGGCACTCGATTCCGGGTGTACTGAACACTCCTCCAAGTACAAGCAAACTGTGGCCTGCACTCTAGTCTCAGAACAACTGAGAAAAATACATTGACAATATCAGTTGTGGTATACTACTTGGCTACCTTTGACTCCAGTTCATATTGAAATTCTGGCATGTCTAGCACAGCAGTGCTTAGTGGTGGTGTGACTACATTCAGGCCATGGTAGTTCACTGTTAGCTTTCAGTCTCCATTGGACTTTCACATTGGCTGTATGGGACTACTGAAGGCTGAGCTAGTCTTGCTGATATATTCTTGGTTTTCTAGTTGATGAATCAACTGATGAACGGGAATCAGGGAGTCCCGGTTGGTACAATATTGCCACAGGTGCACAGTTGCAGTAGCAATCAGCACCTGCTGTTCTTCTACTCTTAGCAACCCCACTGTAGAAGGGTCTTCTGAGAGACCAGGCAAGATAGACAGCTCTTCCATCTCCAAGGCAACTACATGAAAGCCCACAGGTACCTTTTGGGGTATCTCTCCAGAGATAATTTATATCAAGGATATACAGATTCTCTGGGTCAGTTGCAATGGGTAGCTTTTGGCAGTCACATCCAGTTAGGCTCACTTCAGCGTCCAATACAGTTAACTCACTGTCATGGTTTTATGATTTTTGGTTATTGGTATTCCACATCATAACATCATGTAGTGCACTGGGAGTTAAAGTGCTAACGCTCCAGTTCCAGCTCCCTGTCCCAGAAGAGAAGAAGAACTACATTCCCCAGAAGACTGTTCACTGGGCTGTTATCATTTCTGCTCAGGGGGAACAAATATAAGGCCTTGGTAGGTCATCTGACCTTCTTCGTCAGGCGCTCCTCCCTGCTGCTCAACCGGACTGCGCATCTCATCTCAGAGTTATGGTGAGGCCTATCCATCTTTCGGACACTCTCTCTCATTATATTTGATTTATTAGCTTCAATTCTAATTATATTGTATTATAGTGTGTTATCTTGCATTCCAATACTAAATTTAGTAAATTAGTTTGTTTCTCCTCAGATCGTCGCCACTGTTTTTAATTATTTTGGGGTCCTCTGTTTCCCTTTTCTAGAGGTGCAGATTTTGCGAAATCCTCCACCCCTCTAGTCATGGAACCGGACTGAACCAGCCCGTAAACCATACATATACATACTCATATTTCAGTGTCACTCTAGAAATACAGATGGGTTTTGCCGCTTTATAACTTGATGGCATCAGAGTATGCTGTGCAGCAGCGTCCACTGTAGCCTCATATTTCTGTGGTTCTGATGTGCCAGGCCACTGAACATTTTAACAAAAGCAAGTGCAGAGTCTTGCACCTGGAAAGGAATAACTGCAAGTATCAGTACAGGTTGAGACATGACCTGCTGGAGAGGAGCTCTGAGGAAAAGGATCCAGGGATCCTGGTTGACAACAGGTTGGCCATGAGCCAGCAGTGTGCCCTGGTGGCCAAGAAGGCCAATGGGATCCGGGGGTGCATTAAAAGGAGCGTGGCCAGCAGGTCAAGGGAGGTAATCCTTCCTCTCTACTCTGCCCTGGTCAGGCCTCACCTGGAGTACTGTATCCAGTTCTGGGCTCCCTGGTACAAAAAACACACAGATCTTCTGCAGGGAGGCCAGCAGAGGGCCACAAAGATGATAGAGGGCCTGGAGCATCTCCCCTGTGAGAAAAGGCTGAGTGACCTGGGTCTGTTCAGCCTGGAGAAAAGAAGACTGAGAGGTGATCTAATTAATGTTTATAAATATCTTAAGTGTGAGAGTCAAAGGGACATGGCCAACCTCTTTTCAGCGGTCTGTGAGGACAGGACAGGGGGAAACAGCCATAAACTTGAGCATAGGAAGTTCTGCACCAATATGCGAAGGAACTTCATCACAGTGAGGGTGACAGAGCACTGGAACAGGCTGCCCAGGGAGGTTGTGGATTCTCCTTCTCTGGAGATATTCAAGACCCGCCTGGATGCCTACCTGTGCAGCCTGCTGTAGGGGGCCTGTTTTGCAGGGGGGTTGGACTTGATGATCTCTGGAGGTCCCTTCCAGCCCAGACTGTGATTCTGTGAACCCACACAGTCCAATAAACCTGACTGTTCCTGGCGGGAGGCAGGGCCTCTCTTGTTCTGGTTGTTGTATTCATTATACATCTCTTGTGTATGAGAACCAGAAGGCTCATTGTCAACCTCAGAGATGAAATCAAACCATCTTCTCAATCTGGAGAACTGCCTGCTCTAATCTTGAGCTGCCATTTTCCTGGAAGGACCCTCTAGTGTGATTGTTTTACACTGCAACTCACACACCTGTGCCTGTAGGGCCAAGGTGTGTTTTCCATCCCACTTCCTCATATCTTCTCCATGGTCACGTAGAAAAAAACAAAGAATGGTACATGGTGTGTACCCATTATATCCTTTCCCTTGAGCTGAGGAATGCTTACTTATAAGAGCTGAGACATTGATTTGTCCAGGTGGAGAGCAAGACATACTGTCTTTGAATTGCTAGTACTCCTGGGACAGTTTCTCCACAGCTGAGACACAGGCCTATGGGGAGGAAGAGTGACTATCTTCATACTGTCAAAGTAGGCTAGCCACTTCATCCACCTTTGGTCTTTCATTGACTTTCCAGTTCATTCCTGCCAGGGTGCTAGTATACGATGATGGTTCACTCTGCACAACTCTTCAGCACATAGGTTGCATACACATCAATGTCATCTGGATCTTGGGAGTTGGTATTATCATCAAGTTAATTCCGTACATCATCTCTACAAGAGCTAGTTCCCACAATTTCTGAATACCTTTCTCTGTGGTGGCCCATTTGCCTGAGTTTAATACCAGGTCTTCCTTGAAGAGATATCTTTCCCGCACAGCTGACGAGAGTCACCACCAGAGGGTGAAAGACTTTGTCCCTTTTCCAATTGCTTGGTCACTGCCACTTTCCCTAGAAAGAAATCTCAGCTAGTTGGCTTCACTGTCCACTAAGTTCAGGATACTGGCTCCACCATCCCAGCACTGAAGCAGTGAGGTGACAATGTGCTCACCTGGATGATGGCCATAATCCTTACACAAATCTCACAGCTCAAAGTTAGGAGTTGGATGGCTTCTGTCTCTTCCTCCTCCTCCCATTTTTGTGACGGCCCCACTGCACCTTCATCTTCTTCTCTGAACTTATAAGCTTCTCACTTTGCTAAACATTCTGACTTTTGTAGACATATTTTTCATCTTGCTTATAGGATCAATTGATACTGGCACTGGTTGGTTCTCTGGTTGAACTGTGGGGTTTGTCACAGGAATTGGAATGACCAAAGGACTGGTTATGAAAATCATTGCACCTGCAGGGACCATGAGTAGGGTTAGATCAGCTACAGGACTGTCACAAAGGTCAGAGCAACTCCAGGGCCCACTGCAGGGACTGGGACAGCTGCAGGGTCTGTCACAAGGATTGAAGCAGCCACAGGCTCTATCACAAGGGGTGGAGCAGATGCAGGGCTCATTGCAGGGCTTGGAGCAACTGACAGGGCTGTACCTCTGGGCACAGTGCACCTGCCCTGAGAGTTTTCTCTTTTTCTGGTCACAATACTAGGAGAAGCTAAAGTAGGGGTTGGAGCAACTGCAGGATCTGCTGCAGGAACCACAAGGTCTGTCACAGGATTTGGAGGGTCCATTACACTGTCATCAGATTCAGAAACATTCTCTTTCCCTTGAGGATGCTGAATAGTGTAGATAGAGCTTAGTAGGAATAGGCCAGGCTCCAGCATGCTGCAATGATTTGTGTCACTTCAGGAATACCAGGGCAACAGCAGATCTTTTCCAAATGTTCTACAAGTTTTTCAGGATTCTGCAGTAGTTCAGAAGTGAAAGTACAAATCACTGGGGGTGCCTACCGCCTTAGGCACTTGCCCATACCATCCCACACTCCCTGCCACTCATAATTATCCCACCTCGAGGCAGATCTCTGGGTACTATTCTGATATAATTTTGTAATCTTAAACACAACCTGAAACACATTCATGTCACATAGCAATAGGAGCATGCTGGTTTGAATATCACAAGGATATTCAAAATTCTCAAGAGCTACTGTAACTAGTCTACAGAAAGACATAAATGTGAAAGAGAAAGGGAGGCAAAGCGAAGTGTATAATTACTAATAGCATTAGCGATATGGTTTCCAAAATCCAGAGATGACTGCAGTGCCAAATTCACATACCACATTAGTTTCTCTGCTGCCAACTTTATCATAAGCCAAGGCCACACAGTACAGCAAAATAAAAACCTTAACCTAACCCCTGGAGTAGGCGAACAACACAGCAGGGAAAACAGACAGCAAGTGAGGTGCTACACAACATAATTCCATGAAAAGACTCTTGAAAATCTCCATAAATACTGAAAAAACTAGCATAATGACTTGCAGTTATCAAACTACCACAACACCCTGTGTTAATACGGTCCACTGAAATCTTCTATTATCTCAACTCTTTGGGTCCCCACATTGGATGCCAAAAGGACTGTTGTGGTTTAATCTGGCAGATGGCTCAGCACCACACAGTTGTTTGTTCACTCCACTTTCCAGTGGGATGCAGAAGAGAATTGGAAAAAAACAACAAAGCAGAACTCGTGAGTTGAGATAAAACTATTTACTAAGGCAGAGAAATGCAAAGGATAACAGTTATGACCATATATATATATATATATATATATGTATATATGTAGGTATATAATGAGTAATCCACAAGCAATTGCTCATCACCCACTGACTGATGTTCAGTTAGCCTCCAGTGAGTGCAAGAGCAAGACTAACTCCCACTGCATTCAAAACTGTCCTTCTGCATGACATCACATGGTATGGAATATCCATTTAGCCAGTCTAAGTCAGCCGTTCCAATGCTGTTCCCTCCCAGCTCCTTGGCCCCTCCCACCAGCTTTTTGCTGAGATATTGGAATGGCCTTGTCTCTGTACAGCACTGTATAATAATTGTATTATTGTATTATAACAATATACTGTATTATAATTTTATAATTATATTAACTAATATACTGTATTATAACAATAACTATAAACACTGGTGTGTTATCAACATTTTTTTTTCTCCTAGAATCAAAACTTAACATCATAACAGACACTCTGAAGAAAACAATTCCATCCCAGATGAAACTAAGAAAAAGGGAAAACTAGATGCCATCTGCCCCAACAACCTCCCTGTGACCAAATCTAGTTAGATGGACTGTATTCTGGATATCTCCATGGATGGAGAATCCCTGGGGCCTCTGTCTCGCTCCAATTTATAGGAGGGAGAGGAGGTTCTTTAATGTATGTATATCTGACATGAGATTAAGAAACAACGGTTCAAATGTTGGTCCGACCAGGTTTATTACAAATCCTAATTGCTTAGGGATATGGGGAAGGGAAGATGGGCGATAGAAAAGATAGGAAAGAAGCAAGAATTGCATAAAGCAGGGATAGTCACCACCAGGATCAAGCAGAGGTCCCGTTGCGCGCTGTTCCGATGGTCTGCGGCAGAGGCTCAGGGGAGGAGAGCAGCAGCAGCGTGGTCGGTCTTAGGCAGCAAGAAGGTGCAGGTACCAGGTAGGTCCAGGAAGAAGCCGCAGGGTAAGTCCGGGAGGAAGCAGCAGGTCTCTGGTAGCAGGCCCAGGAGAGTCCATCAGCATGCAGGCATTCCGTAGTGAGGAATCTGATGGCAGACGCCTTTCTTCTTCGGGAGAGAGCAGCAGCAGCAGCATGGCCGGCCTTAGAAAGCAAGCAGGTAGAGCGCAGAGCAAGTCCAGGAGGGAGAGAGGCAGGTCGTGAGGCTTCTCGTGTCACAAAACCTCCTTGTTCTTCTTCACGAGGAATCTGTTGTCAGAAAACCCCTCTTGTTCTTCTTCATAAGGAATCTGTTGTCAGAAACCTCAAAACCATGGTTGCTTGTTCCTTTTTTATCTTTCTTCTTCTCTGTCTACATGACATCTCTGGGTGCTTGGGTAAGAGTCGTGTGCAGCACCTCCTGAGAGGGCCATCTCCTTCGAGATAAGTTCACACAAAAGACTGCTTCCCAGCCATTTATCGGCCATTAATCTGTGGCTTATCTCTCTTTCGTTGCCCCTGGCCTTGTCCATCTGTGCCCCTCCAACACAGGATTTTGCAACCCAGGCCCAGGACCTGTCCATCAGTGTTCTCCAGACAAAAGACTTCTCAACCTCTGGCTTGCTTGGACTTGTTCGTCTGTGTCTTCCAGACCAAGAATTTCTCAGTCTTTGCCCAGGACTTGCCTGGACTTGTTCCTCAGCAAGCTTTGAGGCAATGGTATAAAATAATAATCTCTTACAGCCTCTCTTCCAGTCTTTGGTCACCATCACGGGGCAAAACTCCCAATGCTTAAACGGAATTTCCCTTGTTGCAGTTTGTATCTGCATCCTCTCCTCTTACCGCTGTGTATGTTCAAGAGGAGTCTCATTCCATTAAAAAGCTGAAGACTGCAATCAGATTTCCCCATTACACTTCTCCAAACTGAACTATCTCAGCTCTCTGTCAGGCTCATTTAATATGTAAAATTCTCCTGCATCTTGATCATCTAGGTCACCCTTTCTGGGACTCACTTCAATTTGTCAGTGTCTTTCCCTTGTGGTTGAAAACTGAACACAGAAGAGTTACAGATGTGGACATTAACTTCAGCACCAGTCACACTGATACTATTAAATTATACCAAAATGTGTACACCTCTTTCACAGAGTATCTGTGAAAGAAATGTTAAATAGGAAAGAAGGGAAATTAAGGAGCCAGTTTCTTTTTGACACTTACCCTCTGCTCACTATAGATTTGGAATAAAGAAAGTGATTTCAGGAATCCCAGATACTGGAGGTTAGTGAGAGGGTCTGGGGAATGGAAGACTTCCCTTTAGTCAGGGAAGAGGTGGTCTGAGAGTGCCTAGGCAACACCAATGTTCATAAATCCATGGGACCCGATGGGGTGCATCCACAGGTGCTGAGGGAGCTGGCAGAGGTGATTGCTGAACCACTCTCTATCATCTTTGAGAGGTCTTGGAGGATGGAGGAGGTGCCTGAAGACTGGAGGATAGCCAATGTGACTCCGGTCTTCAAAAAGGGCAAGAAGGAAGATCCAGGTAATTACAGGCCAGTCAGCCTCACCTCTGTCCCTGGAAAGGTTATGGAACAGCTAGTGCTGGATGCCATCTCCAGACAATTGGAAGAAAAGGAGGTTATCAGGAGTAGCTAGCATGGGTCCACCAGGGGGAGGTCATGCTTGACCAGCCTGGTAGCCTTCTATGATGTTGTCACTGGCTGGGTGGATGGGGAGAGAGCAGTGGATGTAGTCTACCTTGATTTCAGCAAGGCGTTTGATACTGTCTCCCATGGCATCCTTATAACAAAGCTGAGGAAGTGTGGGATAGATGAGCGGACAGTGAGAGCAGAGCGCAGAGGGCGGTGCAGAGTCTGGTTGGAGACCTGTAACTAGTGGTGTTCCTCAGGGGTCGGTGCTGGGTCCGGTCTTGTTCAACATCTTCATCAGTGACCTTGATGAGGGGATAGTGGCCACCCTCAGCAAGTTTGCTGATGATACGAAGTTGGGAGGATTGGCTGACACACCTGAAGGCTGTGCTGCCATTCAATGAGACCTGGACAGGCTGGAGAGCTGGGCAGTAAGAAAGCAGATGAGGTTTAACAAAAGCAAGTGTAGAGTCTTGCACCTAGGGAGGAATAATTGCTTGCAGCGGTACAGGTTGGGGGATGACCTGCTGGAGAGGAGCTCTGTAGAGAGGGACCTGGGTGTCCTGGTGGATTACAGGTTGGCCATGAGCCAGCAGTGTGTCCTTGTGGCCAAAAAGGCCAATGGCATTCTGGGGTGCATTAAAAAGAGTGTGGCCAGCAGGTTGAGGGAGGTGATCCTCCCCTTCTACTCTCCCCTGGTAAGGCCTCATCTGGAGTACTGCGTCCAGTTCTGGGCTCCCCAGTACAAAAAAGACAGGGATCTCTTGGAAAGAGTCCAGCGGAGGGCCACAAAGATGGTGAAGGGCCTGGAGCATCTCCCCTTTGAAGAAAGGCTAAGTGAACTGGGTCTGTTTAGCCTTGAGAAAAGAAGACTGAGAGGGGACCTGATCCAGGTCTATAAATATCTAAGGTGTGGGGGTGTGGGGGGCAAAGTGGCGAGGCCAGACTCTTTTCAGCAGTGTGTGGAGACAGGACAAGGGGAAACGGCCGGCAACTGGAGCATAGGAAGTTCTGCACCAATGTGCGCAAGAACTTCTTTACGGTGAGGGTGACGGAGCACTGGAACAGGCTGCCCAGGGAGGTTGTGGAGTCTCCTTCTCTGGAGATATTCAAGACCCGCCTGGATGCCCACCTGTGCGACCTGGTGTAGGCAATCTGCTTTGGCAGGGGGGTTGGACTCAATGATCTCTGGAGGTCCCTTCCAACCCCTATGATTCTGTGATTCCATGATTCTGTGATTTTGAGGACTATCTTTTAGCTCCATGGTTCCATCTGACTTTAATCTGCAAGAGCTTATAGGGCACTACACATTCCATTAGTGTGGTGAAATATTATTGTAATAGTATTATTTGTAAATGCATTTATTTTTGTTGCAAAGAATAGATAAAAGTTGGACCTCTAAAGAAATGAAAGGCTGACCTATATCAATTATCCTACTAGTTTAAAAAATAAAGACTTTTTTGTTAGCATAGTCAGGTTCCTCCCAGCCCATCTTGGATTTATTGAAGACTTAGCTCTGGAACATGTCTTTGGAACGGACCCTAGCACACCAGGCCTTTTAATACTCCTAAACTGAAGACAAACATATCAATGGAGAGTCCAATCCCATAAAAACCTCAGGTTGTCTCTATATGAGTGGTGTAGTGTAAAACTTTGGTTCTTTTAAGGTACGTAATTTCTGTGTTCCTATTGGTGGAGCTCTGTGCAGTGTACTAGTGCACATCTTTTGGTGCACAGGACACAGTGTTTTTAATTTCTGGACCAAGAAAATATCCCTGTCTCTCATGGAATATTGTACACCCTTGGCTTTTCTCCATTTATTGACTGATACTATATACTGTTGACAGAAATGAAAGACAATAGTAACAAAGATCCATATCTATATTATTTCAGGAATTTTTTTTTTCAAAATTACTGATAATACAACAAAAACTACAAAAAGTAATACATTTGTAATACATGAAATTCAGAGGCAATTTTTTATTTTTTAACTACTGTCTCCAAAAGCAGAAGTGCAGCAGGAACACACATCAGAAAAGAACACATCGGTATCTATTTTTATAAACAGAGCAAGTAAAGCTATGTGTATTGTACATCAAGTCATATAAGAGTACTTAAAACTATTTAACCACCTATGGATACAGCCTCTAATTTACTTTTTGATAGCGTCTCCATGGATAGTTTTGGGACTAAATGGGAGTTATGAGCCTTAGTCCTTTACAAAATTCTCAAGTAGTCATTGACCATTTGATTAAGCAATGAAGAATTTTTGCAAGACTTTAAAAAAAAATCAATTTATTAATGCTAGTTGGAATAACAATGCCAGTGATAAGAACCTCAAACAGTCATACAGTTCAACTAGATCAGATCAATTACATTTCAGTGAACCGAGGACAGCATTTTCAAAAGACCTACAGTTCTATTTTTGAAGTAATTTGTGGACTTGGAAGTTCAAATCCCACTGAAATGTAACAACATAACTCCTATTCACTTCAGAAGCCTTTGAAAGTTTGCTTAATAAGCTTCCAAAGGCCAAAATCTCACAAGTTTCAGTGGGAGACTTCTAGGGATTCAATGCTTTTAAGCAGTGCAGTATATATTTCTTTGTTGAAAGTGTGATTGAGACTGCTTTGAAAATGTACATGGATCCCAGCAAGAAAGCTCTCCAAAGCAGCATGAAAAGAAACAGCAGGAGAAGTCAATCGCTCTTCTGAAAACAAATCACTTAGCACTGGCTGCCATGTAGAATAAGGTGTGTTCATTTAATGTCCTTGCTGTAATACACAACCTTCTGTCCTTGTTAGTTGACTCATGGTAATTGCACTGACAACTCTGCACTGAATTGAGTTCTATGTCCTACGAACAACAGGACAATGGAAAATGCTTTATATCATTAATATTCAAAATTGATATAGTCAAAAATGTTTTAGTTGAGCAAACAGGTGGAAATAATTTTATATTTTAATTATGAACAGGATCTGGCTGAGATGGAGTTAATTTTCTTCAAAAAAAGCTCATATAGTACATATATCTTGGCTTTCTGACAAAAGCAGTATTGGTAATACAGTAGTGTTTTAGCTATTGCTGAACAGTGCCTGCACAACAATTTCTCTGTTTCTTGCTCTTTCCCCACCCCATTAAGCAGGGTAGCAAAGGGCAAGATTTTAAGAGGTGGCAAAAACAATCCCAGCAGACCAGAGAGATATTCCATACCATAAAATGTCATGAGCAGCAATGAAACTGGTGGGCAAAGGGAACAGTTTGGCAGGGTTGCTGTCACTTTGAAAATAGATGATTAGTGATTGCTCTTGCATCACTTGTTTTTTTTTTCCACTTGCACTTATTAAATTGTCTTTATCTCCTGTGAGTTTTATCACTTTTGCCCTTCTGATTCTCTCCCTCATCCTGTTAGTGGGTTAGTGAGAGACTGTGTAGAGCTTAGCTGCCTGCAGCGGGTTAATCTGCAAAAAATCAGCGCACAATTTTAGGTTCGGAAGTTTAAATTGTATTTAGAGCCATAGAACCATGGAGTCATAGAATTATAGAAATGTTTGGGTCAGAAGGTACCTTTAAAGATCTAGTCCAACATCTCTTACTAGATCAGGCTGCCCAAAGCCCCGCCTAACCTGGCCTTGAATACTTCCAGGGATGGAGGATCCACAGTTTCTCTGGGTAACCTGGCCAAGCCTCACTGCTCTCATAGTGAAGAATTTCTTCCTTATATCTAATCTAAATCTATTCTATTCCAATTTAAAACCATTGCCCCTTGTCCTACATGCCCTTGTAAAAAGTCTCTTTCCATTTTTCTTATAAGCCCCCTTTAAGTACTGAAAGGCTTCAGTAAAGTCTCCCTGGATCCTTCTCATCACTTGGCTAAACAACCCTATCTCAGCCTTTCTTCATAGGAGAGGGGCCCCCATCTGAACCCACTCTAACAGCTTCATGTCTCTCTTATGCTGGGGGCCACAGAACTGGACTCCAGATGCAGCCTCAAGAGGATACAATAGTAAGGGACAATCACCTCCTTGACCTGCTGGCCACACTTCTTTTGATAAAGCCAAGGATACGACTGGCTTTTTGCAATGTAAGCAGAAAGTGCCAGTTCATGCCAAGATTTTCATCAACCAGAATACCCAATTTCTTCTCTGCAGGGCTGTTCTCAATCCATTCATTGCTTAGCCTGCATTCATCTTTGTGATTGTTCTGATCCTTGTTCAGTTAAGTTGTTTCTGGAGTTTCAAACAGAGTTTGAAACAGCCTACAGGGCTGGTAACCAGAATAATAATATAATGCTACTAAGAAAAACTGTGCATGAAGTGACTTAAATTGTGCAAAATGAAGCTATTTGAGCAACTGTAGGAACAGCTCTCAAGACAGTCCTTGTAAAACTGAACAGATCAGTTGAACGTTTGGTTTGTTTTTATCATCTTTTATCTTTATATGAAATCTGACACTGTATCACAGAAGCCTAAGGGCAGAATTCAGAATTTTCCTCCCAGATCAGCTCAACTGGTCTTCATCACCCATATTCATCACTCATATCTATGTACACAAAAAAACGGACCCAAGTACAAGCGCTGGGCTGTTCTGCAGAGATTTGGGAGACAGTGTTCCAAAAGGAGGAAGTGGGCAAGAAATCAATGCAGATGCTTATTATAACGTAATTCTGTTTAACTCATCTAGTCAACCCGCTTGAGATCCTAACTCTTTGCAGCTATGCAGTTATAGCTTTGAAACACTTTTTGATTCATGTATTTTTTTTCTTTCCCAATTCAAAGAGCATCAAAAGTCAAAAGTACCAAAAAAACTCTTTATTGCAATAACTTCTGTGTGCATGGAAGTGAATTTCTCACATTTCACAACAGATAATACTCACATGAGATTAAAGCTCAGTTTAGAAGTATCATGCTGTCCAAATAGCTGAGTTTAGGGAAAAGCTACTTGACTGTTAAGTGGCATTTGCATCTAAAACTGGCTTGGGAGCAGGAACAATTTTACTCCTACAAGGTCTGATGTTCTCTGGAGATGAGTTATAAGACAGAGCTAGAAAAAGTAGGCAGAACCTATCACCTAAAACCTAAGCAAGTGTTTTCATCTCCATTTCTCAGCTTCATGGCTGTTAGGTAGGAGTGAATGTTGTGGTTTAACTCCACAGGCAGCTTAGCACCACACAATCACTCACTCACTTTTCTCAGCTGGTATGGGGAAGACAATTGGAAAGTTAAAAGTTCAAAAATACACAGGCTGAGATAATACAATTTACCATGTAAAATTAAAGCTATGTATGCAAGCGAAGAAAAACAAAGAATTAATTCTCTGCTTTCCATCTGCAAGCAGATGTTCAGCCACTTCCAAAAAAAGTGGGGCTCATCACACACAATGGTTTTTTGGGAAGGCAAAAGTCATCACCTCAAATGTCCCCCTTTTCTCCCTCTTCATCCTGGCTTTTATTGGAACATGATGCTATATGGCATGGACTATCCCTCTGTTCAGCTGTCCTTGGATCAGCTGTCCTGGCAATATCCCTTCCCAGCTCCTTGTAGGCAATATCCCTACCCCAGCTTCTTAACTGGCAGTGCAGCGCAAGAAGTAGGAAAGTAATTGACTCTGCATAAGCACTGCTCTGCTACAACTAAAACTATCAGTGTGTTATCAACATTGTTTTCATCAAAAATCCAAAACACATACAAGTTTCTGAGAAGAAAATTAACTCTTTCCCAGCCAAAACCATGACATTAAAATTATTAGTCACAGAAGAATACAATGAGATCATCCATTTGGTTCTCAGAAGGGAGAACTTCAGTTGATACTTGTTAATGGGGAAAAGGAAGCCCTTTTTTCACCATCTGTAAGGCTGAATTAATGGATTAGCCTCCGGAGCTACCTTAATCATTTTCACATTGGATACTCTCTGTCGATTGAGCCTGTATCATTTCCTTACCTGAAGTGGTTTTCTGACAGAGCCACAAAAAGTTTATTTTTCCTTACTAGATCATAATTAAATAAATGTTTTAACACACCTACAAGACCCTGCTCCACAGAATCAGTACAAGGAAACTGTATGAGCACTGCTCAAAGCAACTAAGTTCACTGACTCACTACTCAAAAGAGTACATGACAGCTGCTCAAAAAGTAATGCTTCCTGTCTTACTATGTTGTCCCGCAAATACAGAGGCAGCTGGCTGTGGTGCGGCAGTAGAGGTTGAACCTTCCAGCCAACATTCCATTACATTTTGTTGCCATGTGAGAGATGGCAGCAGAGGGGAAGTCTGACAAAATGACGTCTGACATGGAAGTGTGGATGAATGAAAGATGTGTCACTGAATTCCTCTATGCGGAAAAAATGGTGCCCATCAACATTCATAAATGCTTGCTGAATATTTATGGAGATCAAATAGCAGATATGAGCACAGTGAGGTGGTGGGTGATGCATTTCAGCAGTGGCCTCAGTGATGTGAAAGACAGGCCATGTTCCACATATCCATACACAGTTTTAACCACATGAAATACAAAGCATCTCAACCAGCTCATCTGTGCAAATTGGCATATCGCAACTAGGGAACTGTGTACAGAGCTGAATGTTGGCTTCAGTGCACTGGAGATGATGGGGGCACTGTTGGAATATTATAGAGTTTGTGCCATGTGAGTCCCACAAACACTCACACAGGAATAGAAAGAACACCACATGCAAGTTTGTCAGGATATATTGAACAAACACGAGGCTGAAGGTGACAGTTATGTGTATCTCATCATTACTAGTGATGAGATGTGTTGTCACCACTACAAGCCGCAGTCAAAATGACAGTCCATGGAGTGGTAACATGTGAATTCCCCATTGAAGAAGAAGTTCAAGATGTAGCTCCCAATGGGTAAAATCATGTGCACTGTCTTTTGGAATAGAAAAAGTGACCCTTCTGGATTTCCTGGAACTTGGATGAACCATCAGCTCTGACCGCTACATGGTGGTGGTATTTTTCAGCTAAGAATTTTCTCTATCAAATGGTGTTAATGTGCTCTTTCTAACAGTTGCAGTTTCCTGAAATAAATAGGAGGTATTACTTTCAGAGCAACCTATGTAAAAGTATTGTGTAGTACCTGCAAAACAATCATTCTCTAATGCATGGGGCTCAGCATATGTCCCTGATGGATATATTATAGCGTCAGTTTTTTATATATCATCCATTCAATATAATATCAGCGCAAAACTGGTCACTACATTTTCTTTCTCCCACAACTTACTAGTTTACATGGGAGATAGTTCATAAAACTTACATTTTTTTTCAAGTCCTCTACTGTTCTTTGCAACACTGTTATGTTTATCTAAATGCAAAAACAAAAGTATTTTTGTCCATCCTGAAGTTCTACCAATTACCACCGAGTTTTAATATCCTATATAAGCACATTTGTTAAATTTGAACAGAAAAATGGAAGTGAATTTCTGGTTTTAACTTAAATATTTATAAAATTATCCTAATACTGCGTAAGTGGTAAAGTGTTCTTAAAAACAATATTTACAGGAGGTGAGGAGTTAGTTACTTCAGCTTTTGAATATGTGTGCCCCCCTCCGTGAAGATCTCTCTGCATATTGAGAGATGAGTGACACTGTAGTCACTATGAAAAGAGAAGACATGTTATTTGACCTCTTAGAAAAGTATGGTGCTTGTAGCACAAATGAAGGCAAAAGCCTTTATTTGAGAAATAGGTGTTATAGGGAAAGATAGGAAAGAGTAATGAATTAACTCACCCCTCCCGGCAACAGTCCGGAGAAAAGGACGAGCTAAGGAATGTGACCCTCCCCCGTTCGTACCGTCCCGCCGCAGGAGGAGAAGGGCGGGGGNGTCCCTGAGCAAAAACAGTTCCATGAAGATGTTTGACCTTTCCAGAAGCTGGGAAGACCCAAACCGCTTTTTCCAACATGCTCTTTACATGTACTACAGGGACCTTATCTCCCTCTACAGTATGAAGGGGGGCTGGATTGGGCAGGTCCATCGTGATTGACCAATCCTCTAGTGTTGACCAATCAAGTGTCCTCTGCCAAATGCTTCTCCCAGTGCTTAAATGTTCAGCCACCCTTTGCTTTCAACATAGTTTTTAACAATCCACTGAATCATTCAGTTTTACCAGAAGCTGGTGCACGATAGGGGATATGATAAATCCACTCAATGCCATGATCTTTGGCCCAAGTATTCATAAGAGAATTTTTAAATGGGTCCCATTCTCTGTCTCAATTCTTTCTGGAGTGCCATGTTGCCACAGGACTTGTTTCTCGAGACCTAATATGGTGCTTTTGGGTGGTAGCATGGGGTACTGCATATGTTTCAGGCCACCCAGTGGTTGCCTCCACCATGGTAAGTACGTACCACTTATCAGCGTGGGTTCGTGGCAAGTTGATGTAATCAACCTGCCACACCTCCCCATATTTATACTTTTGCCATCGCCCTTCCTCCCAGAGAGGTTTCATCTTCTTGCAGCGCATGTGTCACAGTCATGAATAACCTGTGCAATAGCGTCCATAGTTAAGTCCAGCCCTCAGTCTCTCGCCCACTTACATGTTGCGTCTCTTCCTTGATGGCCTGAGGTCTCATGGACCCACTGAGCTGGAAATAATTCAACCTTGTGTTGCCAGCCCAAATCTGTTTGAGTCACCTCAGTTTTGCCAGCTCAGTCTACCTGTTGGTTATTTTGTTGTTCTTCAGTAGCCTGACTCTTGGGCACATGAGCATCTACATGACACACCTTTGCAACCATATTCTCTATTCAGGCAGCAATGTCTTTTCACAGTTCAGCAGCCCAAATAGATTTATCCCTTTGTTGCCTGTTGTTTTGTTCCCACTGCTGTAACCAACCCCCATCAGGTATTTGCCACCATCCATGAGTCAGTATAAAGCATTGGCCACCTTTCCCGTTCACCAGCATCTAAGGCCAGCTGGATGGCCTTGACCTCTGCAAATTGGCTTGATTCTCCTTTACCTTCAGTGACCTCTGCAACTTGTCGTGTGGAGCTCCACACAGCAGCTTTCCATCTGCAATGCTTCCCCACATTACGACGTGATCCATCTGTAAACAGAATATATTTCTTTTCATTTTCTGGTAATTCATTGTATGGTGAGGCCTCTTTAGCACATGACACCTCTTCTGCTGGTGATGTTCCAAACTTTTTACCTTCAGGCCAGTCCATGATCACTTCTAAGATTCCTGGATGACTGAGGTTCCCCATCAGAGCTCTTTGCGTAACAACACAATCCACTTGTGGCATCAGTAGAATGATGCGTGGAGGGAACTTTTCCTTTGAATATCCAGTTTAACAGGCAGTTGAGGTGCTAACAGGAGCTGCATTTCAGAACTGATTATTTCGGAAGCAGCTTGAACTCCCTCATACACAGCTAATATCTGCTTCTCAGTTGTAGTGTAGTACTCTATGGACCTCCTGTAACATTGACTCCAGAATCCCAGGGGTTCGCCTCAGGTCCCACCTGAGGCCCTTTGCCACAGACTCCAAGTGGGATCTTCTCTTGCAGCAGTGTAGAGGATGTTCTTTACATTCTGTGAGAAAATGAAGAGTACAGTCAGGGAGACTTGACAACATGATAATCAGGTAAGCATTCAAAAAATGCAAAACAGATTCAAAGGAGAGACTATAGAAACCTGTTTAAAAATCACGTTCCACAAAATTAGCAACTCCCTCTGGTACATATCTTTTAATGTCCAATTCATGCCACATTGAATGCAGACACCATGCTGGTATTTGCATCAGTGTTTTTAATTTATTATATGTACATATAGCTCCATTAGAGTGGGGGACTTAATAAATGCCCACTACATTCTGAGTATTAAAAGGGGAAAAATGATGAAATGCAATCTCTTGAAGAACAGTTTTACAAGAGAAAGCAAATACAGTTTTTCCTTTTTACAGACGCAAGTTGGCACAGTGCCAAAAAAAAAAAATTGCACAGCACTCTCAGAGTTTACAAATATCCCACAATATTGGCAATCTGTTTGGACATCAAGGCCTCATTTTCAGTACAAGTGCTGCAGTACTGATAAGTTTTCCAATGAAGCTATCTGAGAGTACAGAGAGATTCTGGTTAATTCTAAAAGTACATTTTTCCCAGCCAGTGCACCAATAAATGTCAAAGGTTTATGAGCTAGTTCAGCCCAGTACTGTGACTCACAGGGCAGGGGGACCCACAGACCCATGCCCTGGGAAATGGGGAAGGGGGAGAAAGGGAAAAGGTAGGGAGATGGACCTAAAAACAAAAACAGGGACAACAAGCTAAGGAAGAAAAACTTATTTACTAAATACTATATTGGAATACAAGATAACACAATATAATACAATACAATTGGAACTAAGGCTAATAAATCAAATAAAAAGTGAGAGAGTGTCCAAAGCAGTGCACTACATAATTTTCGTAATTTTATGATGTGGGATACCAATAACAAAAATTGTAAAACCATAACAGGAAGAAAGAGGCATGTGTGGTAAACTGTGGTACCCACTAAGTTCTGTTAAGTTTTGCACATGATTGTTCAACTCAGTGTCCTGCATCTGGGCTCTTACAGAAAACCCCAGTGCCTATCTGCAAGTTCCTAGCTACTATTAACAGCTTTCTGAATTCCATCTGAATTATTCCCTTCTCATTTAATTAGGTCATTTTTAATCTGGCTGGCTAATCAGTATGGATTAAAAGCTAGTATATGAAAACAGAGTTTGTAAACCAGTAACAATGATTTCTCAGAGACTTCACTTCAATATTCATTGCTTCTTTTTCACTGAAGTCCATAGGAAAATTTTATATTCATGTTATATGCATATTTATACCAGGAATGTTTTTGATACTCACTTGGGCATTTAAGAATAAAGAACATTCAAATTTCAGCTGTTAAAATACCAAGAACAGTACTTCTATTTGAGTGGTAAATACAAATGATATTGGTAAATGCATTTACCAAAAACATGAACACTATGTCAATGATCTTGTTTTTATTCTTTTCTCATTGTTCTTTAAGTATTGATTATTTTGCCAAAAAGTTGGTTTTCTATTTCAGCCTTGCTATGAGGCACAGCAGCACTAAGTACACTGAGAAGTTTGCACACTGAGAAGTGAGGCACAGGTGAAAACTGGAACTTTGCTATCTATATTAGGCATAGGTATAGTTGTATACCTCTAAAACTGCTGCTGAAATACAGTATTTCTCTGCTAGGGAAGTCAGTTCTAGACAAAAAAAGACGCAGAAGACAAACAGCATTGCTCTGAGTTGCAGAGAATATTTGCCATGTTGGATTTGAGGCAAAATGCTTACTATTTGATGCTCTCAGTTAGCTCTAAGTTGAGAACAGCTGTGGTCTTTAGTGAAGAGTGTTTATTTATCTAATAATGTACGGACCTATTCATTTTTATATATTCTGTATTGTGTTGGGTCTTCTTGTATGCTCTGTGGTAAGAATAGACAGTGCTTTTCAAAATCAGATATGCAAAATAAAGTATGGTTCAAACAGTGTTATTACTGAAATATACAAGGGCTGCTCAGAAAGTAAACGGCTCCTATTTTATTATGTTGGCCCATGATGTCAGAAGCAGATGTTGGTGGTATGGCAATAGAGTTTGAACCTTCCCACCAATATTCCATCACATGTTGCTGCCGTGTGACAGGTGGCATCAGAGAGGCCATCTGACAAAATGGTATCTGACATGAAAATGTATATAAAGCAAAGTGTATACACAGCAAAGCTGTGTCATTTAATTCCTCCTTGTGGAAAAAAAAAGGCACTCATGGACATTTACTGACCCTTGCTGAATATTTATGGAAACCAAACAGTGGAGGTGAGCACACTGATATAGTGGGTGTATTTCTGAAATTCTGCCATCATAGCAGCTCTGAAACAGTGGGTCACTTGCACTGCTGCAGATTTTTATGTGCATAGTATGCAGGGTTTTGTTCATTGCTGGTGAAAAACCATAGCTAATGTTCATGACTATGTTGGAAAAATCATGTTTTGTGCTGAGAAAACTCTATCAAGTAGTGTTCTTGTATTCTTTGTTGTAGTTTCCACAGAAAAAGATAGGAGGCATTTTTTTGGAGTGACCTACATAGTTGAATTTTATTGTTATTGTGTAAGGATGGAACTCAAAAAGAGATAAACTTTTTGGTCCACTCATCCTCTCAGAAGGATTTTCTAGACACTTGCCTCCAGTGGTTGGAAACTACCTCACACAAGAACAAAAATCCTTTCAAACCATTTTCTCAAGCAATTTGCTGCACTGCAGAATCAATCTTCAACTGTTTCTTGAGATGTGAAGTATTTCTGTTCAAAGCTCAAATCCACAAATCCACTTGGTCCACTTGGACTCATGTCTCTACCTCAGTGAGTGATACAGTGAAATTGGGAAAAACTGAACAACATTCCTGCGNGAGGAAGGGCAGTGAAGGCTTGATGTATATTAGAAATTTCACAGCAAAAGGAAACAATCTATTAATCACATGCATTGTTGAACCTAAATTAGTTCCAGTGATGTTTCTGGTAGATACAGGAGCACAGATTTCTGCTATCAAGGTAGAGGACACTGACTGTGCTGGCGTGACCCTATCCTGCAGAAAGATATTTGTGGTGGGTGCCATGGGTGGTGTACATTCACACACCATGGCAACAGTGAGGTTAAGGTTACCTGGGGAAGAATGGTTCCAAGACATCCTCATGGTTGTGGGAAGTCTTCCACTTAATTTGTTAAGACTTGATATGTTGAAAGGCAGAAACTGGATGGATGACGAAAGGAGAGAGTGGATGTTCGGTGTCCCCTCCCTAAACATCCATCTGTTACAGACGGTGCCACCACTCCCCCCTTCCCACCTGACCTCTATCAAGCCTTATCCTTTACCCTTGGGTGCACACAGCAGTATTAGCCCAGTGCTAGCAGAATTAAAGGAACAGGGAACTGTGATACTCACTCCCCTTTTAACTTCCCTGTGTGGCCTGTTAGAAAACCTTAAGGTTTTCTACAAACATATTTCCTATTTCTGTTACCAATACACTACAGTCAGGGTAACCTGCATCTCTAGCCTTTGTGCAGTGAAGATCTGTCCACCAAACCACAGACTTGCTGATGCCCTTCACAGCTCCCTCCCAAAATCCAAACCCATAACTCCTACTGAAGGAAAGCTGATTTCAGAAGAGACATACCACACACACTATTTCAGGATAAGGCCTTGCAACATACTGAGAAGTAAACAATGGAACAAATCACAGAGCTCACCTGACTCACAGCCAGACAAGCAATTAAAATTTTTCTGTTATTAGTATCATGGCTCTTGGGCAGGCTTCCAGATATGAGCATATAATAGAACTGGCATTAGAGAAACTTAGAGAATGGTAATGCTGTTTAAAGACTTCATTTAGTTCCAAGCAAAACCAAAGCCCCTCAGAATTTCTTTTTCTGGAGAAAAGGAAGGTTATCAACCCTCTGATTTCTAATCTAAGGTGACTCTCGAAATAATTTGCTTAGGATATGAAATGGAAAAAAGAACAAAACCAAGTGGTCTGTTCTTTCTTGTTCTCATTTATGCCCACTAAACCTTCTTAAAAGTCAAACTTCCGAATGCTTCATGTTTCAAATTCACTGCTTGTGAAAAAGAAGCAGATAAAATCTTTCAATGATCTCCCTCAAGTGAGGTGTAAACAATGACACTTTGAAGATTGTCGTGTCCCACTGGGCCCAGGGGAAGTTTTATCACCAGTTTAATCACAAACAGAAAGAATAATTTCTTCAGGAGCAATTGGATCAAGAAACTGATGAGGAACACAATATCCTTAACTCAGTGGCCCTTTCCGGACAGAATGAAATGTGTGCACAAAACAGAAACAGTTTATTTGGCTGTTAATGATAAAAACAGAGAGATAGAGAAAGAAGGAATTTTAACAATTAAGCTTAACTTTCCGATACAGCTGTTTCTTTAAAATGCCCATCATATCATTTCTTTCATTATTTTCTTCATGGTTCTTTTTGTCTTTTAAAAGCAGCTGTGCACAGAAAGCCTGGTAGAGATTCACAACAGGAACAGTCTCAACAGGACTGCTGCTTTTCTATTTTGTTTTAAATACTATATAAAATGCTTTAAAATGCTAACTGAAGTAAAAAAAACATGAGCACTCTCAAATGAAGGCTCCTGTTCCAACAATCACTCATCTCTTTGTACCAGTACTGTTGAGTTTATAATCCTAGATATTAAATAGGCAGCTACAAATGGGTGTGGGAATGGAATGTTGTTTCTGCATTGGATATTGAAAAGGGCAATTGATCTAAAGAAGTAGAACATAATGTGTTTGTATTCCGTAGCTTGTCCTTAGAAATAGCTGATGTGAAAAGTAGAAATATCATATACATATTAGTAACATAGTTTAGAAACATAGTTGCCGAATTACGTGACAAACTCAATTTCTTACAAAGCTGCAATAGATTTTAAATGTTCTAAACAATGTAGGTATAGTATTCTGAACTGGAAAACATATTGTAAGGTTGTTCTTTAGGCTAGCAAAAATAAAACATATTTAAGAAGTTTCAAAGAAGCCAGGGCCTTTACACAAATCAGGACTGTCCCGCGTGGTGGGAAGGTCAGGATGTCATAGACAGGCTCCAAGATACTCCCTTCTATCTTCCTTCCAAGCTTATCTCTATGCAAGGATGTGCAGACTTCCAAAACAATGACCAAGTGTGGAGTGAGTAAGTGTCTGAAGTTAATTAAATAATTAGGTGTTTATGCTTGGCCAGCAAAGATTTATGTTCATCCAGTGTTTGCATGTTTAGTGAATTGTCGAGAAGATTGTGAAACTAAAGTACTCAGCCAATGAGGAACTAGGGGAGAACGAGATAAGCATCGGGTGAAAGGGCATAAAAGATGTAATGCTGTTTTCTGTGTGCGCTCCCGCTTGCAGGAGGCCCGCCATTGCAATTGCGAATAAAATCTGCTTTATCAGAGATACCGTCCTGGAAAAATTATTTGGATATTTCCAACATGGCGAAAGAGAAAAAGCAAGGTTTAACTCATAATTCAAAACAGCCTGAAAGCTAATTTTACCTCTGGAAGATTATGCGTAAATAATTTCCCTAGACCTGTGCTACTATTTTTCAAAGGCTGAAGGGAAGGGAAGGGAGTGAAATTAAAATCAGGGAGAGCTAACACTGCATATGGAGTACGTTTTCCTTATATTTTTCGAGCCTGACAGTCAATTTAAATTGAACTTTCCATATTAAGAGGCAGATTAAACTCAAATATTATACATTTACCTGAGATTAACATTTAGCTCCGAATTCATAATGATGGTATCTGCTGCCTTTCTACAAACAGATATGCACTAAGGAAGAGACAGAAAATTTGAAGGACACTGGAATAAATTTAGCCTTTACCTGGAATTTCCTATGGCCATAGCTGTATACTGTAGCACTAATTCAGCTGTAATTCATGCAAAGAATCCTGTTAGTGTTAGGACAGATGATGGGAATATGGGCTTCATACCTTTTCCACGGTGGATGGACACAAGACAGTAAATAGTGTTCAGAGACAATATGACAATTGTCAGCACCAATACATACATTCATTCCAACAAAAGTTCGGGTTCCTAATAAGCAGGAACTTGAACTAGGTTTAGAGAATATTTCTGGGAAATGTCTGCATGAGAGATTCAGCCTTCTTTCTCTCTTGTTCTGTCTTGCTCTCTCTGGAGTTCTCATCTGAAGCTGTGAGTGCACGAAGAGGCTTTTCATTGCTCTGCTCAGAAAGTGACTAAAGATCAAGTTTCACCAGTAGTTTTAACATGAAATGTGGTGTTAAATTTCTTATTATATTTTCAGGCTCAAAATAGCTTTATTGCAGTAATAAGTGAAGACACTTAGGTCTTTTAATCTCTAATTTCGCCAAACAATACATTGTATGTAGCGGAAAGCTTCTTGGAGACATGATGAGAAAAACAACAGCATATGAAAAATAGTAGATTTATACAGACATCAGAGTCAGTCAAATCAATGTCATACCAGATCATTCAATATTGTGCCCTTTAGCTCCGCATAAAGAACTGAAAGGTGCTTTCACAATATCACAAATTGTCTCAGTTTATCTCAGAAAGTACCACTTAGATAAGACCTTTCGGAAACAGAAAAGACAGATGAACTGGCCAATTTTGCTGCTTGTATGTTTGTCCCTTCTTTACAGAGTGAGATGCAGGGACAAGGAAAGAGACAACTTGTGCTACTTAGATTCTATGGTCCTTTCAGAAGCTACTGAAAGCTACAGCACAAACACTCTTAGTGCTAGTCTAGCAGGAGACAATGGTCAAGCTGGCCTGAAACAGCCTTCATCAAGACTTGTATGATTAACTAATTTAGGGGTTTTTTTTAGTAAAATCTGTTTCTAAAGTCCTTCTTGTTAATACCTGTGAGGTTCTTTTGACATACATTTTTATTGAGAAAGATGTATTTTTGAGAGAGATACTGGAAAACACTTAAATTTAGGACACATTAATAATTGCGTACATTGGACAGAAGAGTAATTGAACCAGTTACTAATACTCATATTTATGTATTTTGAAATATAAAGGCATTATTTTGTTTTTTAAAAGCTATAGGTCATATCAATTAAAATATAATAAGCAAGTATTAAGTATCTTCACATCGGTACATTTCTGTTACTTCTAAAATATTCTAAATTGCCATAGTACTTTAAAATACTTTGCAACAGAAAGCAGTAAATCGGTAGCTAAATTCAGTTAAATGATTGGTGTCTACTACATGCAAAAATACAGTAATTCATGCATAACATTCTGTGTTTTCTTCCCTGTGTTGCTGAATAGCCTGGGTGTTGCTCTTCAGAGATATGCAGATTATTGTATCCATCTGGTGTATTGCCTTAAGGGACTGCTTGAGATTTTAGTTTATTAAAGCAGGTACAACTAAAAATATAGCAGTTTACTGGACAGCATCTCTGTGAAAATACAAGTCTATAGCTAACTCCTCTTTCAGCATCCAGGCAGCCACCCAGCCACAAACATAATGCAAACAGTGAAAGTCTTTTGGGATCTGTAGTTCTTCTCTTCTGAGAACCAGGTACCCGGAAATATCCAGAAACAATCCACGGAACTGAAGCAGTAACTCTTTAACTCCCAGTGCACTACACGGTGGTATGATGTGGAATATCAATAACAGAAGTCATAAAAGTCATGACATTCCACCCCTTATTCCACATCACTACATCATGCTTGATATATATATACATACAAACAATAAGTAACATGCATTAAACGCACACGTGCATGTATATACATATATATATATANCCCGCCCGCTCCAGGCACTCACAATCTCACATAGCTCACCCATTAGTTCAGGCTGTGACCTTGGAATTCCACTACAGTGCTCGACCCTCGTTAGCAGGAGTGGACTGTGCACAACAGAATTAGCAGAGCTTGCAAAGTGTCTCAGACCTTATTAGTGTACTGCAAAAGAATGCTCGTACCCGAGCTGGAAAAGGGAAGTCATTTATCTGTGCAGTATTGGGTGCTGCTCTGGTTGCAGCCACAGAGTTCCGAGACCAGCAGCTTAAGTTAGAGACTGCAGGAATTGGTTAAGACTCTGCAGAAACAGACAGAGGAACTCAAAAGACAATTAGAAAATGAAAAACATGATGCAGCTCGCTTACTAGAGGCTCTGAAGGTACAGTCAATGTGTAAGGATGATAGCAACACTGTTGCCCATTTTTTGCCTCAAGAAAAAGTCTATCCTCTGGAAGGATTGAAAGAAAGAAAGGCAAGGCTAGACAAATCAGAGGCCTCACCAACCTGGTTGTGTCCTTTGATAAAAACTGAATATACAGATAACAGTGAGGATCTAGACCTTCAAATGAATGTTAAAGAAATTCCCTTCTTGGCCACTGAATCAGCAAAATTGAAAAGAGATTTTGGCTGCTCTCCAAAGGAATCAGAGACAGAGTATGTATGGAGGGCTAGCCTTATTGGTGGAGACCAAATACTATTAACTGAAAATGAAGCTGAAGGATATTTTTAACTACTGGCAACAGTCGTGCCCCCTGGTCCTTAACGCATAGGGCTGCCTATTGGGCAGGTGGTCTTAATCCTCTAGAAAGGGGAAACCCTCTTGCCATTACTGGGACAGTTGATCAATTAGTAGAAAGTGTTCAAAAGGCTGCTTGTCTCCAAATGATGTATGATAGAAAGCTGCAGCTGCACCATGAATCACCCATGGTGATGCCTCTTGATCCTGAGAGGATGACCCCTGTAATTAGGAGGCTTCCAGAATTGTTAGAATAGGTATACAACTACAAGGAAAAATACAGGCTATGCCTCAGGGAGAGAGAGCCTGGGCAGCGCTAAAAGGAATCATAACCCCTAACCATCTGCAGTCAGGATACAAAGTGTAGATGTGGGGGGAGGTTGCTCAAGAGCTAATTAACTTTGGCCGAAGATATGGTTCAGTGCATCCTCCAACTGGTAGATTTGAGCCAAGGGGAGTGAGGTGTGCAGCAGTCAGCTTCACCCCCAGCCCACCTAACCTAAATCACAACAGACCTAAAATGGTCTCATTTCCAGTGAAACCAAGTGGACAAAATATAGATCATAAATGTAAATGTAATCATAAATGAGCTGGCAGAAGGGTATTCCATTGGTTTTGATATATGGACTACCAGCACATAAGCTCAAGAAGTTGGTAGAAGAACAGTCAGAAAAGAAGCTTGAGAAAAACAAAGTTAATTCCTTCACCCTTCTTAAGCTNTAATGTGTAATAATAAGGAAACTGCCATGAAAGATGTGGAGCTCCACTGAACCTAGATCTTCGGTATCTCAGACATGTGGATCCTTCTCGTGTCAGCCATCAGGGGTCAAGGTGTTACAGAAAATTCCCCGCTTTCCCTCTCCTAGAAAGAAAATAGTGGCACTTCAAAGATTTCGTGCTATAGAATTTCCTCTAATTACCTTTGAGGAGTATAGAAGCTTCCAAAGGCTTTTCATCTCTTCTCTGCCTTACTTTTGGCCTTTAAAGTGTTTTTAACTTTCTGTTCCCTTCCTCCTGCTGCAAAATGATATCAGTAAACCTTCTGGTTTCTAATGCCTGGTTTCTAATGCCTGCAGTGACAATTGAATTCACTCATTCCAGCCTATAGAGTTATCTGGGGTAACCGTGCCAAGCTTCAGCCTATCTTTATAGCAGTAAAGCTGAGCAGGGCCAAAGCAGAAGTAGAAGAACTGCATTTATAATACAGATAGAAAGGCAAGAGGAGGGAGGGAGAGCTTGAAGAGAGAAAATATTTTGTGTATCCTATGGATTCTTGATTGGAAGAAGCTTCTGCTGATATATATCAAACGTGGACAGTTTTTTTTTCTAATTTGCCCTATCCAGAGAGAACAGATCTAGTTCTTCTCTAGAACTGGCAAGCCTTACTTCACTGCGGTTTCTTGCCAAATAGACTGTCTTACATTGAAGGGCCCTGAAGTTCTCATTACTGGCCACTGAAGTTGCTCTACTGGCTTGTGATAGGTACCATGTCAATTATATAAATAACTTATAGCTATTATGTACTCTATTAAACACAGCCTAAGCAGGCACATGACTCAAACAACTATATATTGTTTATGAAATATCAAATAAATAACTGGAGTGATTAATCACAGCTGATTGGCTCAGCCAAATTTGCACTGTAGTTTTATTTGATTATTCTCTGACATTTGTCATCTGTGGTAGATTTGAGATAGCATTAAAAAGGAAAAAAGAGGAAAAAATTATTTTGATATGAAGGACTGTCAACAAGTAAACCTCTGGAACTTCCCAGAAACCTAGCACCATCTTCTCTATCAGCCTCACTAAGCTCACGATCTCTATGTCTGGTTGCTGCAAGTGCAAATATTTGCCCTGTGTGGGCCATTTAATGTTACAAAGACTTCAAAATTCTCGTCTTATTGAGACATATGCCTCTCTTGCAATAAAATTAATTATCTGAATACTCAGAAGCAAATACAGCAAGAAATACAGTACAGAAGCTTTTTTATTATTGGCAACTTCATCCTGCTCCATCATAACAATGTGTAACGTTGCTGATGGTGGGGATTTCCTTATTTTTTCCATGTAATATTCTCCAGTAAGCAACAACTCTGCATGTCAAGTAAGGAATTCCACATTTCCTACAACATGTAAAGAAGCTCCATCATCAAAACAAAAAACTGTACACTCTAAATAAAATAAAATAATCAGGTTTGTACCATCACTTCCAAGGCTTCCTGCACTAGAATGAAAAACAGCTGTTTACTGTTCTTTTATTCACACCCTTTCTGAATGTAGAAACAGAACTAATCACCTAAGATATGGATAAAACCTGCAATAAGTTATTGTCTTCTAAGATTTATGTAGAAGATTATAGAAAGCTAAAGAAAGAAACACACAGAAAAAAACAATTTCTTGCAGAAGAACAGTGCACAAAAATTCACAGAAAGCATTCTAACACTTCAGAGGTTTAAACTGTATAAATTTTCTCCTATGTAAGTGAAAAGTAGTTTATATCAAGGCTACAAGTGATCTGCTAGCAGCAAAACTTGCAAGCTCAATTATTAGTGTGCTAGTTTCAGTGACCTCCTTCCACATGCAACCTTTGTCACGTAAAAAAAAAAAGCTAATTTTTATAGGCTGAGTAGATAATTTGACAAGAGTAACAGGATGTAAAGAGACAGCATCTTTTTTTGATGCTGTTTAAGAATGGCATTATAGCTGAGCAGGAGGTTGGAAAATGAGAATTACTTAATTGTTTGGAAAGGACAAGAACTAGAAAATATGACCTTTCATTGACACTTTGCTGCAAAAGCAGAGTAATTATAGCTGAATTTCAAAGGATCTCCTGTGGAAACACATGACATTCACATTGATACCAGACAAGTTTACAGTGGTTATTTCTTTCATAACAAATGCATAATGTTGTCAGTGAATGCCATGAGGATCTCGGTCTGTGCTAGCAAGTATTTCCTTGAATTTAAAAGTATCTATTTCTCCCAGTCCAATCAGCTGACTGCACAATTCCTAGAAATACAATGAAAAAAACAAGCTGCATAGACTGTAAGAGTCATCTTTTAGCTGTTTGGTTTGTGGGTTTTTTTTTGCAAGTTTTCATGGCAGTAGACACCAACATTTACAAAGCTTAGTGCTTCAGTTCAGTGAAGTTGAGGAATTGGTTTAGGACTTGTAAGGTTAACAGGTTGTAAGGCTAACAGGTATATAGAGAAGTCAGGCTAGTAAAAATAGTCAAACAGAGGAAAGGTGCTCACCGGTGTTGTAGGCTCGCAAGACTCCATAAGGAGTGATCTCCAGGAAGAGATCCTTCCTTTGTGGAAGTCAGCCCTTAAATGGGGTCTAGGAGAGGTGGAGCCTGGCTCCACCCCTTCCAGGCACACAGGTGAATTGCTTTCACCTGTGCTCCCTTGGCTGACTCAGTGCTTGCCTCAGGTGGTCAATCAGAGGTTCAGGCCATGATTCAACGGTTCCCATACAGGACTCCAGAAGAAAAAGATCCTACGCACATCACTGCGATTAATTTAGGCTGAAGTAGTGGTGAAGAGGAGTAAAACATGAGAACATGTTACAACAGATCCGTCCTCTGAGGAAGTCAAGTTGTGTGCAGTTTTGCTGTTTTTTATCCTGACATAGGTTGGTTTGTTTAGTAATAGGGATTAGTACATTAGTTTAAGTACCAATATATTAGTTTAGCAAAAAGAATCCATGAGTGATAATTCTAAAACTTTACACTTCAACTTTAGTGGATGAACAGTCTTATTTTCCTAAATAATTTTGCACTGGGAACATAATAGAGTACTTTTATCTTTTGCCTCAAAATGTGCAAGGACATTTTCCTTGGATTCCATATATATTGTTTTAAAAGTGTCTGACTAATAAGTAATAAGCAATGGAAATCTTCCAAACTGGGGAAAAGTGAATGGAAGTGAGTCAAAGGGTTCAGTGATAAAGCTGATGGTGAAAAAAAGAGAAGACGTAGGTGGGCACTTGACCACCCTAAATACCACTGAGCATGCCCAAAGGGACATTGGCACATATATCTATGAGTCCTTGAAAAAGAATGAATACATCTGCCAATTTACTGCATATGTATCTCTTAACTCTTCAAACGTAGCATCTGAACTCTGAGAGAGCAAGTTTGCTTGTCAAGTCACCTGGTACATACTGTGAGGAATAAAGGAATGCTGTTTTCTAACACCACATTGGAGTTAGAGAGTTTTCTTCCTGAATTTTGGATGACAATCCACTAGTCTTTATCCTGCTCTTTCTACTTTAAATCAGTGATATCAACCTTGTCAGATTGTCAGAATAAAGAGGCTGCTGTATCAAATAGCTGTGAAAACAAAGCATCCACAAAACATCCAGAGCTTCCTTCAGGAAAACATTTTTAAAAGAGAAAATAAGTTCAGGAAAATCTTGTCATTAATACAGAGACTTTTTGTTTGCTTGCTTAAGAGCTTGTCTTTTTAAGGGTTCATGAGACTATCACACAGTTAGCCGGCATACTGTCCTGCTCATTCCTACACTTTCTCTGAAAAAATCAGGCTTGATGTGTTGTTTTTTTTCCTAACACAGCAATGAGAAAGGACAAACTCCCCACTAAATAAAAATTATCCAGTGGAAAGAGATGAGATTTTGGTGTGTACCAGCCTCATCCCACATGGTATCAGTGTTTTTGTCTGGCTGCTCACAGACAACACCTACAATGGGGCAGGCAGCCTCTGCAGAGCCAAGGCTAACAAAGAATGCAGTCCTGATGCAGCACCTCCCTCCATAGCCCTGATTCAGTCAGGGTCTGGATTCATGAGCAGATGTTCAACCAGATTACTTTGGACAGGCTGGCCTAGAGAGATCACTAGATCCCCTTTTCTACACCTCTTAATAACCAAAAAGTCACAAGAGTTACCAAAGTACCTTCTGAACTCCTGAACCAAGTATGTTCTTTGAGTTTACATTTCCTGAGTCTTACAGATCCCTACAGATAACTTGTTCTCCACCTGTGTCTTTTATCTTGAAAAGTTCTCTGATGCTTGCTTTACAGCACAGCTTTATTTTCTCACCGAGCCCCAGTGCAAAGCCTTATCAAAACAGACACATCCACAGAGAGTACCACCCTCATCACTGAAACACTGGCAGGGATTTTAAAATCTGTTTTTGAAAATTTTCCTTTGAAGTAAACATAGTATTTCTGTTTTGTAAATACTTGCTTTTCTTCTCCAAGGAGTAAGAACTAAATGTTGAGATTTTCTTTTCAGTTTGATTCAGAAGCCAGGGTGTGTAGCATATCTGTGCAGCCTTCAGGTGTGAATGAATTGCATGTTCTGACACACTTGTGAGCAAGCATTCAGTCTGAGATCCTTCCCAATCATAACGTGAAGAGGGTATGGTACTACCTGTGTAAGAAACTAAACCCTTGCACAGGCAGCCTTGGTACTCCAGAACCACTGTAGTGTTAAGAGGAGATTGGCAAAGTAAGCTAGGACACAGTAACAAGGAGGTTGTGCTTCTCGCATTTCTGCAGCTCACCCATATGTTTACAGATGGCTGATTTCTTTCCCTTCTACAAAATGTTCATAAATTCTGTTTTTGCAAAAGCAGAGAACCAATTCTTAAATTACAGTTTCGGTTTCCAACTTAGAAATGACAAATCATGACTGCCAATCCAACAGAGAAGTGACCAACCGTTCCCTAAATCTTCTATTTGTATGCAAATAGCTTGTAATGTAAGGGCAGATTATTTCTAACTTTTGCCAGAATTAAAGAAATTGGCCTTCACCCATGCCCATGTGTTCTCTTCTTCATGTTCCTTATGTATAAAGGTTTACTGAAAAATAACAAGGCATTTTTCAATTAATGTGTCACTTAAACATCAGGCATCTGAATTTGTTGCATTTACAGAGGAGGGAAATATAGCTCCACAGATTTTTGCAGAAATCCTTCCACTAGTCACTGACCTGCTTGTAGACGAGAGGTGTTAGCACTGATGTCAACCATTTCCTATGTGTAATCAACATAATATATCAAGACTATATAGTTGATGTCAAAACTATAATCCACGAAGATTCAAAAGATTCAGAATTTAACTAGAAAGTCTGTCACACAAATATTTTACTAATATTTCAACTCAGGCCCAAGTAATCTGTAGCTACTTCTGCCATAAATTTCCTCTTAGTGATATTTCCATCTTCTTTGCCTGCTAATTACTTAATGCCTTCTTCAGAGTGGTTGCTGCAGACCTAAGCAGATCTTCTGCTGAACTAAGCAGCTGTTCTTACAGGGAACTATTTAAATTTGTTATTTCCTTTTTTTGTGTGTGTGTTAGGAATCTAATTATAAACTTCAGTGTCAAATAGAATATTTTTTAAAAAGTAGAAAATTTTGAAGTGGAAGATCAAAAATACTGACTCACTGCTCGTTTCAGCTTCCTAAATTCAGGAATCAAGCTCCTTTTGAGATTATTCAAACTTCACTGGGCTTATATGGTAAGGTTTTGGTAGCAGGGGTCTGCTGGGGGGCCTCCATGAACAGAGCCCAGCAGTGTCCCATGTCAGAGCAGAGCTCCAACTGCTCCAAAGGGACCCCCCATTGCTAGAGCTGAGCCACGGGTGATGCTGGCTGTGCTCTGGGAGAGCAGGTATAAGAGAGGGAAATTGCTACATAACAGCGTTTGGGAGAGGGGAGTGAGAAATGGAAGCAGCAGCCCTGCAGGCCCCAGGCCATTGTAGGAGGAGGGCAGGAGGAGCTTCAGAAGCAGAGCAAAAGCTCCCTGCAGCCCAGGAGAGGCCTGTGGAGAGGCCCATCATCCACGTGGAGCCCACGGTACAGCAGGGGATGAGAATTGAAGGAGGCACAGCCCATGGACACTCCAGCAGGAGCAGTCTGGGCTGGAGCTGCAGCCCGTGGGGAGCAGCCTGCGGTGAGGCAGGAGGACTGGGAGAGATGCTGCCCATGGGGACCCATGTGGAGCAGTGCCTGAAGGGTGGGCCCCACAGTACGAAGCTGTGTTGGAGCAGTGCTGTAAGAGCTGCAGCCTGTGAGAAGCCCATGCAGAATCAGTTTGGGAGGGCTGGCATCCCGTGGGAGGGACGCACAGTGCAGAGGCAGAGAGTGACCATGGAGGAGCAGCAGAGACAAAACACTATGGACACTACAGCCCACGGTATACGTTCCCTTATGCTGCTTAGAGGGAGGAAGAAGAGTGTTTGGGGAAGAAATGGCTTTAGTACACTTTTAGTTTCTCACTGCTCAAGGTGTAGTAACCAGGCAATAAATTATATTCTTCTATCTATGCTGAGTCTATTATGTCTGATCTGTGAGCAGTGTCTCTGTCTTTATCTCAGCCCTTGAGCCCTTTTTCATTATATTTGCTCTCTACCTTCCTTTGAGCAGGGGGAATGAGAGAGCAGTGCAGTAGAGTTTAGTTGCCCGTGAGTATGAAACCACCAGACCAGAATATTCCAAGAATATCTTATGGTCCTTAAATATGAGCCTTCTTAGAACTTGCTGTGCTGGAGGAACCCCAGGAAAGGTAGGAGAGCAGAATCTATCTTAGCCTTCTTAAATACGGATGATCAAGGAAAGAAACTAGAACAACACAAAGGAGTGTTGGTGCAGAACTTTTATTCCAAGTCCAGACTGTATTTTGGAAATATGTATAATGAGAATTTCTGAGCAGCAGCTACTCAGTAACATGTGATGTTCTGCCCAGTTTCATGACTTATTAGTGTTACCTACAAGAAACATATGTACGTTTTATCAATTTCCTTTTAGGTTATATGCCATGTGTTCTCCAAGGATATCATTACAGTTGGTCTAAGGTGTCTGTGCAGAACTTTGAAGAGATGTAGATGGCCTGAAAAGGTTTAGAAGATCTCAGCACTGGCTTTGAGGATGATTAGACCATGAAAATCTTCTGTAAGGAGAATTACCATCATGTCTGCTTTAGGAGATCTGCTACTAGAAGTATTGGTTGGATTTAGGCTTAAGATCGTGTTAGGTTATAAACAGGATATAAATATCATCCCCCAGGTACTCATCAAGACTTCAGCTACTAATTTCAAAGCAAGTTTCACTCAGGTGTAATCTTCTCATTTTGTACCATGAAGAAACAGATATTACAATTAATGTTCTTACCACACAGCATACATTCCTTTTGATGACTATGCCTGTATTCTAATGTTAATATGCCAAATCAGCTCGAAGGATTTTTTGTTGTTGCTGCTGTTGTAGAAGATAAAGAGGTGACAGATTCCAAAACACATAAGTGCTTAGAACTTCAGTTTTGTCTAAATTTCTCAAATATGAAAGTAATAAGACATGAGCAATTTCTTCTTGGCTGTCTGGCAGCTTGAAGCAGTACTGCTCTTGTCTGCTCCATGAAATCACATATATGAGTATAACGTGGTATTATCATTTACTTATTCATCACTTTCAGACAGTCATAGAATCATAGAATATCCTCAGTTGGAAAGGACCTACAAGGATCATTGAGTCCAACTCCCTGCTACACACAGAACTACCTAAAAATTAAACACTATGTTTGAGAGCATTGTCTAAATGATTCCTGAACTCTCAAAGCTCGGTGCTTCCCTGGGGAGGCTGAACCAGTGCCTGACCACCCTTTCAGTGAAGAAAGTTTTCCTAACACTCCCCTGACTCTCCCCTGATGCAACTCCATGCAATTACCTTGAGTCCTGTTACTGTCACCAGAGAGCAGATCTCAGCGCTGCTTCTCCACTCCCTGTGAGGAGCTGTAGACCATCAAGGGGGACTTCAGCTGATCCTCATATGTTTTTCTCTCCAGACCCTTCCCCATCTTCTTAGCCCTCCTCTGGGTGCTCTATAATACTTCATGACTTTCTCATATTGTGTGCCCAAAAGTACACAGTGTAAGGTAAGGCTACACCTGCACAGAGCAGAGTGGGGCAATCCCTTTCCTTGACTGGCTGGCAGGATATGAGTGGCCCCTTTGGTTGCTAGGACACTCTGATGACTCATATTCAACTTTTCATGTACCTGAACCCCGCAGACCCCTCTCTGCAGGGCTATGCTCCAGCCTCTCAATCCCAACCTTTATATATATTCAGGGTTTCCCCATCCCAAAATCTAGCACTTCTTGTTAAACACCAAATGACTGGTGTTTCCTCAGGCCTCTAATTTTTAAAGATCTACCTGCAAGTCCTTTGCAGTCTAGAGGGAGTCACTGCCTCCTCTTAATGTGGTTCCATCTACAAAATTTTCTTAGCATGCATTTGACTTCTGACTCCAGATTATTTATAAAAGCACTGAAGAAAATTGGCCCTAAAACATATCCCTGGGGAGCTGCATTACTGGCCGCCAGACTGATGTAACCCATCAGCCAGTTGTTTGCTTATTCTATGGTGTACTTGTCCAGTTGTATGGTGGACATTTTGTCCACCATATTGTGATAGTATTGAAAGCTTTGCTAACATCCAATAAAAACATGTTTACTGGCTTCCCTTGTTCAACTAGGTGATGAACCTCGGTGTAAAAGCAAATTAAGAAAATTAAGCAGGACTTTCCCCTGTCCTTCACTGTCTTTCATTTTTCAATAGCTCCCAAAATAATCTTCTCCATAATTTCTTTTTCCACAGTCTTCTTCAAAATAAGACACAATATGCTTCGAAGGAGTCAGCACATCAGCACATTTTACATGCCCAGTGCTCAGTTCTGATATGCTTTGTAGCAGCTTTCTCCTAGCAGCACCATCATACATACTGGCATAGTATTGTCACTCTTGAAATACAGAAGCATTATCATTTCCAAATCTTTCTGCCATAAGAACCCAAAATAAAGTTAGGTTTTTGCAATGTTACTGACTCTTTAGTCTTTCAAATGCTTATTACCCACTGACAGCTATTTTGCTGCCTCACCATTAAGCCGTGTCACACCTCTTATGTAGTCCTGTCCTCCTGCTCCACTAGTAGGCACTTTGCAACCTATCAGTGATGTCTAGTAGATTTTATTTTGAGACTGATATGCTTCTACCATGACTAGGAGACATACAGACAAATGTCAAACTTTTCCAGGTGTAATATGACTGGACTTTGACCCTGCAGTCACAAACTTTTCCTTACAGTCACGTCACAAAAAGAATTTTTGTCCTGCTGTTCGAATTGATAATTCTCATCTAATTCTTGAATTATTTTATTGTTCACTTTTTATTATATATGGAACCACCATTTGCCTGTAATGTTATATGTCAGTCAGTAATGTAGAGAATCCTTAATCAGAATTGAGATGTAATTCCCCACCAAAGAGTTTGAGAGGGAAGTTTTAAATCTGTCAACACTCAACTTGTAGTCTCACTGTGACTGTAATATCTCAGACTGCCAAGATGTGTGGAACATATCCTGCTGTTACAGGTTCTGCAAAAGATACATCTGAGTTGTTGCTTTTTTCCACCCTAAGTAACCCAGTAAATTCCCAACTATAAGACCTATTGGAGCAAGACAAAAAGAAGAATCTCCTAAATAACACTAAGTTCATCACGCTTGCAATTTGCATAACTTCTGTTATAGATTTATGCAATGTGTCCTTAAAAGGACTAGGTAGACACAAAGTTTGGCTTTTGCCCAGCACCCAGAGAAGTCCAGCATCCGGCAGTCTTAACATTTAATGTAGTCCTGGCACCAGTGCAATAGGAATATAAATCTTAAAACACTTTTGTTATTAACTGAACATGCAAGTAACAGACAAATTCAGTTTAAGGCTGCCTGTGTGACAGCATTTATTATCTTAGTCACAAAGACTGAACTGAACCACTGACTGCCACGCAGAGTGAGATGGAACTTGAGTCCAGCCCAAGAGCCACATGAGCCAGAGGTAAATGCTGAGAAGAAAAATGAGCCTGACCCTGCTTCAAAACCTTTACTTTGTTGAAAAAAAAAATGAAGTCATAGATTGGGCTAAGTAATTAACATATTGTTTGTCTGACTGCTGTTTCTGTGGGAACTGCAGCAGGGAGGAGTCCTGTCCCAAGACAGAAGCCATACCAGGCTGCCCATGAGTCACTGCAAAAAGACATGCTGCAACGGAGGGAAAAAAGAGCAGAGGCAGCTCTGACTTTTGAGTCCTCTCTCAGTACTTACAGATGACTAGCAGGCTTCTTGGCAAAGCCAGTTTTATTCAGCTCTGAGGCACTAGTCAGGTTTTAAGATGAATTTAGAAGGTTCACAGTGACCTGTGGGCAAGTACAGGACAACTTGTAAGCAACACTGTGAAAGCTAAGTTTTTTCTCACTTTCCCCTAAAAATCAGGTAAAAAAATCAGTACTTCTGTTTGCTGTTGGTTTTAAATTTCTGATTCAGATAATAAAAAGTTTAGTGATACAAACTTAATGCCTATATACATTTTTGAAACTCAATTCTATTGAACACTCCGAAGCTCCTGTGTTTCCTCTGTGCAAGTCAGCATACTGGAAACATGGTTCAATTCCCAAGAAAGCCAATTGGAAGTCTTTAGAGCTCAAAGATTTTAAAGACAGCAACTCTACTATAACTTAAAATGTGGATTCTTAGGATTTCAAGTTTAAGCATTCTTAGCAGTACCATGATAAGAATAACAAGGAGCCCTTTTTGTTGCAAAAACTGCAGCTGATTATAAGTTGCTTAAATTAGCTTTGTCCAGTTTTGCCAGGACTCAAATTTTGCAGGATATTTTGATCAAGCAAAGAGATGCTGCATTTACTATCTTATTAGCAGGTCTTGCTCCTATACATTAGAGAATCAGATTAATTTGTCTAGAGCCAGACAAAAAGGGAAGGAACTTTTAAAACACTGTTTTTTGGGTAACTAGTTCCATCCAACAGTGTCAAGAAAGTGTAGCAGAAAGAAGCATAAAAGGGGTTCCTTTTTACATACATAAGTTGCATAAAAGATTTTTTTAGCAGGGCTAGTTTAGTTTCTATCATACAGCAGCATACTTTAGGAAATATCTCAAGGGACAAAAAAATGAAGTTAAATACAGTTGCACTTCGAAAACCCCAATGATCCTTACAAGAACGGTTTTGTTTGTGTGTACCAAAATCTTTTTTAAAAGAAACTTAAAAAAAAATAAGAAATCCCGTGTACTGAGCTTCAAAATCCCAGTTTGCTTAGCTTAACACACAACCAAGAAATATTTCTAGCTGTTCCAATCTGAGATCTAATCTTGCAGAATTCTGTTTACTTGGAGGCTTGGCACTAATTAATTCTCACTGCCTCTGTGTGTGCATGCCTTGCTAATCATCCTGTCCACAAGCAGATGAAAGCTATCCTTATCTGGATAAATCCATATCTCCTGATGAATGCTATTTTACAGCTATTTTTACAGAATCTCTTTAATGTGACAGATGCAACTTGAAGCTACTTTCATGTCAGCTTTTTATTTTCCCCTTCCACCATCTAATAGGGTCTGATGAAATAAGCTGAGAAGCACAAACTGAGTCTTTGAACTTACAGTGATGAACAGTTTGAAAGCTCCCTCAAAGCATACACCTGGGGTATGAGTTTAAGATATTATTTTGTAGTTCATTCTTACTTCGGTACATTAGTTCCTCCCAGTCATGCCATATGTACATGGAATATAACTTGCTGAGTCCTGTTGAAGCAGGTATCAGTATCATAAAGAATCTCTGACAAGCAGTGGTGCAGAATAGTGTAAAAAATCCATATAGCACATTGCAGTTACACTTAGGAATTAAATGAGCAAATGACCAAGAAATATAAATGCATACTGTTGTTCTTTTAATTTATTATGAGGGAAAAAAAAGCCTTATTCATTTACAAACATTGTCAAGAATTCTTGAAACAAGGCTCTTCATTGACAGAACACAGACATAGCAGGCCCACTCCTACACATAACGTATTCAAGCATGAATAGTCCAACTGTAAAAACAGACCTCCATAAATCATTCCTGCCACTTCACAAACATTTATTCCTGTTCTAGAAATTAATCTAAAAGTCCAAATAGTTTTCACTTAGTGAGAAAGAAAGAAGGATGAATTTTCATTGTCCACCTGCAAAACAAAATTGGATTCTAAACTAGGTTGTATCAAAATTGTTGGCTAAGAAAAAAGATGCTGCAGGATTCAGTGGGAAATAAGCAGGAAACTATACAGACATTAAAGACTGTCATTTTTTAAGAGCACATCTAAGACCTTTGATGCACCATTGCTTGCTGCATTCCTTTAAATAGAAAAACCGCTGGCCACAGTTTGTGAAAATAGAAATGTTTCTTAAACAAAATAATAAATTTAAATATTGTTCTGAGCAGATGAAAAGAGACAAAAGTGAAAAATTAGTCTTTCTGAAAAGACTGAGAATTTTTTTATTATTTCAAGAGAACCTCAGTGACAAATTTTGCAATAGGGATGCTTGCTCTCCAGAATCATGGAAAGCAGGAGATAATTAGCTGCGAGGCTGAGGTGTTAATGGTGACATACCTGGAGGTAAACAAGTAACAATTTTCGTAGGCTTCTTTATTGCAATAATCCAGGCATTTTGAAACTATGTATCCTCATAGTATAATATTGCCATTCTGATAGCAGTCCATGAATGTTCTATTTAAAATCCTCAGGACTGTATGCTGATAGATTTCCCACCCAAAATTCTCTTGACCTGCCTGCAGCTTTGTTTCACTTGGTTTAGTGGTGAGAGCAATTTTGCTAGTTCATTTTGCTTTCTTCATATGATACACCCACAGTGTTGCACAGACATCAGTAACAAGACAATATGTTGTGTAGAATTAGATATCTACAACTCTAGCATAATAATCTTATGTATGGAATTAAAGATCTAGCATAATAGGAGAAGCTAGAAAGAGTAGAGACATGGTACATGCTATAGAGGAATGGAGGCATGGGTGAAGAAGTGGGGCAGAGGACTGCCACTGGTACTCCATGAGTATGAGCAATTCATCAATGTTAACTCACCAAGTTGAAGAAATGACTGGACCCAGAAAACAAACAACTGAATAAGAAAAAAAAAAAACACAAAAAACTCTAGTTTTAGGGATAAGAGAACAAAGAAAACTCTTTACAGTGGGCACCATAAAAAAGTCAGACATCACATTTTCAGACCAGTGAAAAAAGAACAAAGTTGAAACAGCCTGTAAGCAACCATACAAAACTGACTACAGGTGAACCCTAAAGGAAGTAAAAAAAACAAATATTAAGACATGAACAGCCTATTCCTAGCAGTGAAGGAATAGCATCCCACCTTTACAGGACAAAACTACCAACCTTAGGAACAAGAGGCACTGAGGAAAAGTGAGCACAACACCAGCAAAAGAGATAGGAAGTGAAGAAGTGGGTGTATAATAATTGCATTATCATCATCATCATCATCATCATCATCACTTTTATTGCCATTATCATCACTATAATTATCATCACTGCAGTAATTAGATCTGGAATGATAATGATTAAACTCTCAATTATACTAACCGTAAATTCTTTGCTTTACATAAGATATGCCACTTATTTGCCCCTAAATAATTATTTAAGGATAACAATTGCAAGTCAAATGCTTTTGCTCATTCATGCATGTCATAAGCATATACAAGATTACGACTGAAAAATTTTAATATATGAAGATATGCAAATCTGGAGTCCTCCTGCCAGAAGTAAATCTCTAAAGGCCATAATAATCATGAGTGCTGTGATAAGAGGTAAGAAGGAGAAGTTAGTCCTGAAAAAACAAAGCATATAATTGTGTAGGATCACAAAAAAACATGACCTCCCTGCTTACTTTTGCCTGTGACAGTATCAGCTATCCTATATTCTCTAGCAAGAAGACACTACTGTGAAACTGGCAGCAGCTAGTTAGCTCCATTCATCAACATCAGTCTTCATTTGTACTTCTCATATTTCTAACAGAAGCAGAAATGTTACATGCAGACCAGGAGAAAAGCGAATCTCCAAGGTTCTTCCCACTTGTCAGGTAAGGATGATCCCTGCACCCCTTCCACCTACTGATCTCCTTCCAACAGCAGTGACAGAGCTGTGTGCACATCACTGACAAAATGTTTATGCATCTGAAATTGCTCTTCAGGACACAATGCTCTTCTCCTGATCTAAAAAAGAATTTACAACAAAATTGGGTAACAAATTTTATATGTCTAATTAATAGAACCATATGAATCATAGAAACATAGAATGGTTTGTGTTGGAAGGCACCTTAAAGATCCCCCAGTTTCAAGCCCACTGCCATGGGCAGAGTTGCCACCCACCAGATCAGGCTGCCCAGGGCCCCATCCAACAACTCCAGGGACAAGGCATCCACAGCATCTCTGGGCAGCCTCACTGTGAGTAAAAAATTTCCTCCCAAAATCTAATCTCTTTAGTTTAAAGGAATTCCCCCTTGTCCTGTCACTTATCAGATTGTAAATAAGGTTGGCTTCCCTCCTGTTCATAAGCTCCCTTCTACTACTAAAAGGCATTCTCTTCATATTAATATAATTTGTAAGTCTGATTAATAGAATCTGGCTTTGGAAAAAAAATGTTACCAGAACAACAGTTTTCCAGACAAATTAATTTAAATAAAGAAGAAAACTGGGGAGAACAAAGAACAATCTGCAGGTAGTCCCTTTAATTCTGAGCCAAAACAACCTATTCCGGAATTATCTACACTATCTCAAATTTAGTAGCAGCCGCTGCTTGCACCATCTTCAATTTCTATCTTCGGTTACAGCATTTTATTTAATAATATGTTTGTTTGCTAGCCCAAACAGAGCACCATAATCTAGTTTGGTCTATTCTTTGGACTTTCTGTACTATATTTTCCTATCTGGCATATTCCATATTTCTTACAGCATACTATCATTAATTAAAGCCTTTCTGGGTAACAGCTTCAGGCTACACCTTCTATAAACCATTTCACCTTATTTGAGTTGAACAATGATAACATCTAAAGAGTGCATATGCCCTGCAAAATATGCCCTGCTGTTAACTCCATGGGTTTATGAAGTAATCATCAAGGACCATGGAGACAAAGTATACGTAATAGACATGAAAATTACTAGAGGGAAAGAAACAGAGTTGTGTGTATTATATGTTCCATTTAAATGATGCCAGACAGATGTTATTTAAATAGAAGCAGCTTTACGGTACAGAATCTTTAGCAGTTTGCTATAGCTTTGTAAGCCTAGCAGATTCACACAAAATGTGCTGCTGCAACAAAATCTTAGCACGGAGACCCCAAGTTACTAAATTTGCACCACCTTCTTTACAGCTTGTAAAGCACTTCCCATTTTCTCAGTCAGTCTCAGTATATAACCTGCCTACTCTCCAGAGCAATTATCCTTCTCATGACACAGTCAGGCCAAGACTTTGCTAATTATGTCCTATTATGGTGATCTTCCTCCATTATGAAGTCTATTTCTTCTCTCTCCTTGATCTCCTTGCTGGTTTTGCCAAACAGAGCATTCCCAAAATATCAGGCAAGAACCAGAAATCATAAGGGACTAACCAAAGAGAACGAACAAGTTCAGAAGAGACTGTGGTATGCAATTTTGTATGTGTTAAACTTGTTACTGCACACAGCAGAAACCTCACCAACAGCACCAGATGAGAAGGAAGACCCAGTGTTTCCTGCTCTGAGTTTGGCTAAACAGTAGAAATTGCCCAGTCCAGACAGAAGACATCATTTCCTGAATTATTGGCTTAAAGGACAAAGCTGGCATGAGAAGTTTCTGCTCCCCAGTTTTGGCCACATCTTCACTGAACTGTACCTTTAAGTGTTTCTGATAGAAGCTAGTTGGAAGTGGTTGTGCTGGGATGAAGAATTATGCTCAGAAGCTGAAGTTCAGAAAAGGATGCAGCAGCTTCAAAGTCTTCAAAGTCTTGGGCTCTGAGCTATTTCTGACCAGGACATGGTTTTAGGCAAAATATATTAAAAACATTCTAAGCAGAAGATTATGCAATAGAACTGATCATTGATGAGATTAAGGTAAAGAATAACTCCCTTCTTTTATGGAATATCCAGAGGTTCACATAGCAAAACTCCATATCACCTTGGCTACTAGGGCTGGCATATCACAAAACTGTGCCCCGAGATGTATGGTGAGAGGACTGATAACATTCTTCTGTCATAAATAGGGATTATCTTTTAACAAAATCCATTAATTTGGAAAAAAAAAAAAAAAAAAAGAGGCAAGAAAATTCTAGGTCCATGTTGGAGTTCACAAAAAATATATATACGAATCACATGGGACTGCACCTGCTCTGGCAAAAAGCGTGGGCCAAGAAAATGCCCTACATTTGGAAAGCAATACAACTGCAATGGATGACCGCGCTTTGTAAGAGATTGCAACACCACAAGTAAGAGAATGCAACACCACCACATGGACAAAGGTGGCAGTAACAGCATCCACCATGAGATCAGAGGAACTTTTCTAGCAGCTTGCAAACAAGCAAAGATCCATTTCCCCTTGACTACAAGAGCATGTACAGATATGGTGCCAGAAATACTGGTATTACTGCTGAAGAGAAGCTACAGAACTAAGGATTATACTCAATGAAAACTTCAGTCAACTGTTAGGCAATTAAGTATAAGGATTAAAAAAACTGTAATAAAGTAAAATGCAATTTGTTCGAATGTCCTCTGGATACCCACCGGTAATTAGTAGTCTGTTCATATGCTTTTGAAACAGATCATAATATGATCATTATTGTTCATTATTGTTATTAGTTTGCTGGAAAAGGTGTAGGCATGGAGCTGCCATGAACCAAATGATTCCAGACTCAGTGATGAGCATGGGAGCTGTGTTACACAGAGGCATCCAGCTGAAACTCTGCTGAGAGAAAGCCCCTCTGGCTCCCGGTGGCTCTGAATCACATACTGCTCATCTCAGTCACAGCATCTACGCATGTGGAATGTCCAGGAGCCAGGAAATCTTGAAACACCTCTCTCTAGAAAAAGAGGGGGCTTTTTTCCCAGATAAGGAAGGAGACAGAGGGTATGTTCTTAGGGGTGAACCTAGATTTCCAATCAGATTGGGACCTTCACAGAACCCTCAAGAGCGTTTACACTGCAACTCTGGTCTTGCACACAGACAGAAAAGATTACCTCTCATGTAAGGGCATAAGTTCTGAGGGTCCTCCTTGATTTAAGGACTAGCAACAGGAATATGACAAGGTAGACTGCTTTTACCTGGCAGGCCATGAAATAAGTCCAAGTGAGTCATAGAATAAAAACGAAAATCAGACAGATCACCTTGCTTTGAGCATCAATATTTGAAAGAGTTTTCAAGTCCACTATGTTAAAAAGAAATCACTACAAAGGCTGTAATTGAGATAAAACTATCCAGTTGACATTGTTCTCTATTCAAAGAGATTCCTAATAAATTAGTAAGAATAACATTTTGTTCTTCCCTTAATGAAGACATTATTTTCTAGAGGGACTTCATGCTTTACTGTCTTATGGTTGTCTCTGACTTCATTGTTGAACAACCATTTTAGCTCACAGAGGAATTGTCAGTCCTTCTTCCCCTTACCTAAGTGATAGCAAATTTCCATTTTCCACTTAGAAATATTTTTTAAGCACCATACACAGGAGAAACAAGAGCTAGAGCATTTTAAACTTCAATTTCCAGCCAGTACTGTATTCTCTTGAGTAATTATATTCTGTGGTTTTGAATGTTTTTGGCATAGCATAGATTAATTACTGGACAGATGACTCACCAGGACTCTTGGTTGCAGTGTGTTGGGTTTTGTAATGGAAGAGAGACCAAGACACAACATGAACTGCTTTACTTTTTCCAGTATACAGCAACCCTCACTCTGCAAATTATCTTGCATCGGTGTTGTCTTTAGATGAGAACTCTATACCTTATGCTAAATTCACGTGGTGCATTCTCAAAGCTTATGGGACAAACCTAAAAATGAACAATTTACTTTAAAATAAGTTGTGCAAAAAAGACTGACTTTATAACAGAAGAGCTAAGTTTCCTGCAGATCTATAAATATGCATGCGCACACACACAAAAAAGTCTTTCCCTTCACTTCCTACAAAGAGCACCCCGGGAGGTGTTAGACAAAACCAAGGACTCAGTTGCACCCCACAGCATGCCAGTGCTCCATGCGCTCCCTCTTAGCAATGGCCAGTACACTGTTCTGGTGAGACAAGGAGTTTCTCACTGGAGTTGTTTGCACATGCAGAGGCACAAGGCTGCACATGAAGTTGCATTTAGCCTCTGCACTAGGACATGATTTTGTCTTTGCCTGCATTTTTATGGGCCTTCAATAGCACCAAGCAGGTGGGAAGGTCATTCCCTACACCTACCTTGCACTGAAATAAAAGACTACCTGGCAGTCTAGAGAAGTATAGTAAAAGTACAGAACAATGATACATGCTCGCTTTCTTCCATAGTCCCTCTTATTTGCTAAGGTCAAAGAGAAGTCTGTTACTACAATATTTTTGAAGGTTGCTACATACAGTAAATTGAAGCAGCCCTCAAGAGATTTTTCACTGTCTGCTATATCTGTCTAAAGAATAGAAACCTGCCACTGCAACTCCAGCATTTTTCTGGAGAATGAATGAACTTGCTCAGATACAGTTATTGTTTGTGCTAGCAGAAATTTTCACATTCCAGAGCAGGTAAGGAGAGTTTGGTAATTCAGTCAGGCAATTTGATGAATGAAGTATGCAAGGCCAGTTTCCCACTTCACTGACATCTATTTAATGTGCACATTTTCTTATAACTGGTTTATTCAGAGCTTTCTGAGCTTTGTAAGTGTCTCTTCATCAGTATAAAGACCAATTTTTCCTTCTGCATATAACATTCATATCTAGAGCAGTCACTGTGATGATTATGGGCTAAAATCCATAGCTCATGCAATAACATAAGGAGTTTACAATCCACTTCCAGGCAAAGATTCCCAACAGAGCATTTCCCTGTTAGAGGCAAATAAGTGTACAACACCAGATACCTACACTGTTGTCTGCTTCCATCTTGCTGTAAAGAACATCAGAGAGCTTGAGAAATGGACACGCTCATGATTCTACCAACAAAGGTGTCACTAACACAGGACCATTTGAAGACCATTTATTATTTCATTTATGTAGCACTGTGGCTATTTAGACAGCCACGCTTCTTTCTGATAAAACTACTGAAGAATTTTTGATAAAGGTGAGGTTCAGGAGGGTTTTTGGACACCAGTGGCTATAGAATCATAGAACCATCTAGATTAGAAAAGACCTTCAAGAACATCAATCCAAACATCAACATGACCTACTAAATCCCATCACAAAGCTATGTCCCTTAGCACCACGTCAGTAAGAGCTCAGTCCAAAATGCCACCTTGCCTTAAACCTCAAATAAAGATCAAACTCAAAATGATCTTCCGTTTTGTCACAGAGTAGAAAACTGATGTGCATTCCTACATTTTAAAGCGATTCCCTCCCTGTGCCAGTGCCCTAACTCAGGGAACATGGCATTACCACAAGACATAGCAAGCTGAAGACTGCTGAAAAGCTGGAAATACAAGAGTGGTTCCTGTCTGAATCATCTCAGGGAAACAGCAGCCTCTGAAGCTCCAAACCTCCTGAAAGTTACTAGGAAAATGCATGCTGCTGAGGAGACACGTAGAAATTCAGTTAGTCCATTTAAGACAACGACTGAGTAAACACCCTTCACGGCGACATAAGTTCAAGTGTTTCACCTTGCAATTGCAACATGCCTGGTTGGTGAACTGCACATGTCTTTATCTTCAACTCTCAGCGCCTCTGCTAACTTGTTTCATCTGGTGCAGCAACAGACATAGAGCACTGTTGACACAAAAGCCCTCAAAGAAATGTTATCCTTGCACACACTCCTGGGAGATCTTGGTGTCTACTTTTAATAGTTAATGGGTCTTAAAGACATATCCTTTGTGAATACACAAGTTTTTAAGATATATTGTCAGTTAATACAAAACTACAGACGTGAATTACAGACTCTCTTTTTACTCTACTTTAGCAGGAAAATATTGTCTGGTAAGAGAATGTACCCACCACACGCACCACCAGAAGAATGACCTCAAAGCAAATGTAAGTGCCCAGAGGACATATGGTAGTGCAGAAGATACAAGCGTGGTACAGTGCTCCTGTAGAAACAGATGAAACCATCTCACTGAGAACACAGACTCATATTGCAAATTATGTTTACGAAGTTAGTCACACCTGTGTATGCAGTAATTTATATGATATGGCAATCTGTATTCACACAGAGCTTTCTGACAGACCAGTGCCTGAGTCCAGCATCTCTCAAACAAACCACTTTTCTGCATGGGCCCTGTTTTACTATTTCTTAATACTTTATTTAATGTTTCTGCAATGCAAAAGAGTCTGAAGAGACATATGAGATCCAGCTTCTCTCTTTAAGGAAGCTATGCTGAAAACTTGCTGCAGCCGCAGAAAGAGATGTTTTGGCCAGCTAAGTAAAGAAAAGTAAAATATTAATTATATTATTTTGACATAAATCCAGACATCTGAGGTGACATGGGTCAAACCTAGGTTCAAGCAAGGCAAGTACTTACCCTAGACCACCAAATTACCAAGGATCACCTACTTTCTAATGTCAGAAGCCTGTAGTATGCAAGGTAGCTGCTGCTGAGTGAGCTATCAAGGGGTGAAGAGGAGTGGCTGGTCCTGCCAGGAGGATTTCTTCATCACTCAAGAGCTGCAGACCCAGTTTACAGATCTATTCCCTCTGCTTACTCATCCCAGCACCTCTGCAGTGGGTAGCCACAGAGGCACAGTCCATGTGAGTTCTCAGATCCCTCTGCACCCCAACAAAATCTTGAGCCTGTTCAGAGCAGGTTGCACTGTCCATCTGCACTGTCTGGAACACTTCTACTAGAAAATGCAAATAAAGCACACAATTTGATTAAATTAAGATTAAAAGTCATTAGACTTGTCATCCTACCTTAAGCAAATCTTGTAGCCCAGTACTGAACAGGAATGCCAGGTTTGTTTATTTACAGAGTTCTTTGCACACAGTATGTGTGATTCTCTTCTACCAGATGTCAGTGGGTATTTTTCCATTAGGTTTAGTGGCACAAGAGAGCATCACAGAAGACGACAAGCTTGAGCTATGCCATGCTGGTTTTGTGAAGTGTTGAGTAATTCCTGTATTGTTGAAGTGTATTACTGCTGTAAGTGTATTCGTGTGCCGTTTGAATTTCTGTACACGGATATACTTTTGACTATGCACTTCTTTTATCTCAGTGAGCATAAGAAGAGAATAATAAGAATAAAGAAAATAAATTTCAATAGTCAAATGAGTCTTTGGAAAAAAAAAAAAAAAACATTTAATTCCAAAGCTGACAGCTTTGCAGATAACTAACAGCATATTCTTGATTGTTGAAGTAAGAAATGACAGATGACTAGCCATGCCTTTGCTGGATATACCTCTGCCTTTGATCTTGAGAAGAACTCTTCCAGAAATAGGAGTAAAGTAGGAATCTCTTCCATAGAGCACGGGCTAATGCACTGCACAGAATACAAAGAGATTTGCCTACTCAAAGAGGGTCATGTGCCTCTTGCAGGAGTGTAACTGTCTCTCCACACCAACTTCTGCTAAATGTATCTTTTAGTTGTAAAAATGGATTCTTCCTGGAAATTATTGTAAATTTTAACTACATCAAAACAATAAAAGCTTGCAAAGCCAACTTCAAGTGGAGTGGAAGTCAGAAAACCTGACCTAGAAAACCAAATAGCCAGTAAAAGAACCCACAAAGGTCACTATTTCTAATGTGCTTACTCAGCAGAACAACCTCCTTCTCTCTCTTTGGAATAGCTGGAAAGAGCATAGCAGAAGGAATAGCATTACTTCCCAAAGACAGAGAATACCTGGGAGAGAAGAGCTGGACTGCCCATCCTGCTAGCCAGGGTTTCAAATATATTTGGGGTTTTTCACTATCTTCTGGTAATTACTGCTGGATAAGCATATGGAAATAGACAGTATCAGCACAGATGCTAGGAACAGAAACACCAGAATACATTTTGCCTAGTCTACTGGCATGACAGTCAAGTATCTTGTAAGAAGTTTTTGGTGGAGTGGGGACTCTAATGTAGTCTGTCCCTTACAGTTTAGGGGACACTATTCAAGAAGCTTTCAGGAATGTTTCAGAAACATTTTAAGTTTTTCTTTTCTTTTAACTCTTCTACAAACCACACTGAGAATAGTCACGGCCTTCACCTTAGGTGCTGTGTCACAGTGGGTGTGGTCATGGGCAGCCTGCTCTAGGTAGCTCTGCTTGAGCATGAAGATGACCCCCAGAGGTCCCTTCCATCCTAAACAATTCTGGTTTGGGTTTTTTGTTTGTTTGTTTGTTTCTGCATTTATTTGTTTTATATTTAAGCCCTATTACTAAGAATGGCACAATGATATTAACACAGGAACAGTTCATCTGTCCCTTTTGAAGTCTAAATCCAACCTCATTACAATCACAAGCACTTATACAAACTCTTGTTTAGAACAGTTACTAAGTAGATGATTAGATTACCTTTCATCCTAGTCATTTTAGGATGGTTCTAAGCAGTCCTAGGTTCTGTAAAAGCTAGTAAGATTTGCCTACAAGATTCTTTATGGTAAAAACTTAGATATTCTTATACACCTCTAGCTATTGTTGCAATGATTAGAGAAACGTTATGAGAGAAGTTCCAGGGAACTGGATAAACTGAAAAAAGTGAACCTGATGAGGTTCAACAAGGCCAAGAGCAAGGTTCTACTCCTGTGCTGGGGAAATCCCAGATATATCTACAGACTGGGAGAAGAACTCCTTAAGATCAGCCCTGTGGAGAAGGACTTTGGGGTTGTGGTGGACAAAAAGTTGGACATGAACCAGCAGTGTCTTCTTGCAGCCCAGAAGGCCAGCTGTGCCCTGGAGGAGGAGGAGTGGCTAACAGGAAGAGAGAGGTGATTGTCCCCTTCTGTTCTCTCCTTATGAGGCCCCATCCAGTGTACTGCATCCAGGCCTAGGGTTCCCAACCCTAGAAAGATGTGGAACTCTGTCTTAGTTTCAGCTGAGACAGAATTTTTTTTTTCAGTGTCTGATATGATGCTATATTTGGGTTCTAGGAGAAAAACAGTGTTGATAACACACCAGTGTTTATAGTTGCTGCGAAGCAGTGTTGTACAGGGTGAAGACCAGTCACAGTGAATGGTCCAAGGAGCTGGAAGTGAACAGTTAGGACAGCTGACTTAAACTGATATTCCATACCGTATGGCATCATGCAGAAGAAATTTTGAAGGGGGTGGGAGTTCATCTTGCTCTCTTCCACTGCTCACAGGCTAACTGGGCATCAGTCAGGGGTGACAAGAAATTGTTTGTGCATATATATATATATATATAGTCTTAACTATTATCCTTTTCTTTTTTTTCTGTCTTAGGAAATAGTCGTTTCTCAACCCACAAATTCTACTTTGATTTTTGTTTTTTTTATTCTCTCCCCCATCCCACTGGGAAGGGAGTGAGTGAATGAATGACTGAGTGATGTTGAGCCACCTACTAAGTTAAACCCCAACAACCTCCAGGGGAGGTCACAAGGGTTATTAAAGGTCTGGAGCCTCTGAATCTCTGTTTGGTGACATTGGGATCCGTAACTGTTTTTTAATTGAGCTATAGCAACAGTGTGCACATTTGAATATTCCTGCCTTGTCACACTTGGTAACCACTCATGCTCTGAATTTTAATTCAGCTGTTCCTTTCAAATTCAATTAATTCAAGACGTGAGAATAAAATGCTTGGCTCACTTCTCCTGACATGTCTGATTACCTGAATGAATCACAACTAGAATGTTATTTGACAAATTAAGATAAAGAAATTCAAATTCTGAAGTCATCTCTGAGATCCACGGACACTTTTGTCTATTAAATATGATTGTGTATTTCTCATACAAGCAAGAGAGGTCCCTGCCATTTCTGAGGAATCAATATGCATTTCATGTGGATCCCAGAGAAACCAAACTGCATGAATATGCTCATGCAGACACAATGGAGCATGATTTCAGTGCACAGGCTTATCCATGTCTTAGCTTCCAGGACTGTATACAGAGACTTGAGGCATGTTACAGTCTCTGATCTCTCCTATACATTATCACAGACAACTTCCAGTGAAAGGTGCTGTTTTAGAAGGCAAGAAAAAGATTTGATTCTGACAAGAAGACAGGATGCTGAACTAAAGCCTCTGTGTCTGTGGATTGTCTCTTTCACTTCTGTATTTTCCATCTTTCAAAACTGATGGTTTTATTGTGTTCTATTATTATCTAAATCTCCTGCTGTCCACAAAACTACATGCAGTAAATTAGGAGTTTTATATCAACAGAGTATTTCTAAATAAACAAGGGTGTGCAAAGAAATGGAGATGACAGATGGAGCTTTTATATTTGCTCCTAGATTGAAGAAAAGCTAGAGACTGCATGGAGAAAGAAAACGTATCTATGTCAGTGGATGGCCTCATTTAGAAAGATGGCACTGTCTTCCAATCCAGAATCTTTTTTAATATCTGCATGTCTTAGCAAAAGAAATTTTATGTTACAATTGTGCTTGGAAGTGCTATAGCACATGCAATCCACTACACAGTATAGAGTAAAAAGATGCAGTCTGCCCATGACTTTTTCTACTGACACTTAGTATATACTTTCTCTCTCTATAAATACTTCATGCAAGTATTTCTTCTAATATCAAAACTGGATAAAATGATGCTCGCTAGGGTGGAGCAAGTGGTTCAGAGATTTCAACTAGATTTGATGGGGGAAGAGAGTGGAGGTCAGTGGGATAGAGAAGGGCTTGGGGATGTTGTCACTGTAGGAGATTGCTGGGAAAAAACCCTGGATTGCCCTGTAGGATCTTGTGAGGACTCGTCAGAGGAGGTACCATTGCGAATTCCCCACCTGAAATCTTGCATCCCTTTAGGGTTACCTGCACCTGCTGCTTCCCTAATGTGGCTGTATACTAATGCGCACAGCATGGGAAATAAACAGGAAGTGTTAGAGATCTGTATGCGGTTGCAAGGCCACAGTCTCATTGTGATCACAGAGACCTGGTGGGACATCTTGCAGGGCTCAATGCTGTCATGGATTTAGACACGCTTTTTAGGAAAGACAGGTAGGCGGGGTGGTGGAGTTGCTTGTTATGTGAGAGAACAGCTAGAATGTATCGAACTTCACCTGGGGGAGGGTTATATACCAGTGGAGAGCCTGTGGGTGAGAATTAAGGGGCAGGCTAGTATGGGTGTCACTGTTGTGGGTGTGTATTATAGGCCCCCTGATCAGGAGGAGGAAATTGATGAGGCCTTCTACAAGCAGCCAGAAGTAGCCTCGTGATTCCAGGCATTCGTTCTTATAGGAGACTTCAATTATCCAGATATTTATTGGATAAGCAACATGGCCAGGCACGTGTGGTACAGACTGTTCCTGCAATGTGTTGAAGATAACTTTCTGATGCAGGTGGTGGAGGAACTGATGAGTGGGGTGTTACTAGACCTTGTTCTTACTAATAAGGATGGGCTTGTTAGGGAAGTGAAGGTCGGGGGCAGCTTGGGATGTCCAAGTATGTCTAAACAAGTAACCAATCCATCCTGGAACTCTTCCAATCTTTTCAGTTGGGTCTTCACTTGAGTATAAAGAGTACCAAGGACAAAACAAGATGTAGGATATAACCAGTGCAAGTGATCAAGTACAACAATGGACAACACAAAGTTAATATTTCTTACTTTTTAATCTAGATTTCAAATTCTCCATAAAGTTATTTACATGGAGCAATATTTCCCCAAATCTGAAACAAATGACTGCGTAGGTCAGCTTGGAGAATCATTTTCAGTAAGATAAAAATTAAACAGAGGATACTGATCAAGTGATAGCAAGGTACATGAAGAAGAGAAGAGACAGTTATGAATCTTGAATAATGGATTAATATGAAACAAATGAAACAAAATTAAATGACCAACGAAAAGGATTTATGCATTAGATAGCTGTAGCAATGATGATAGCTCATTCTGACTCTGACAGCCAGGTCATAGTCCATCTTTACATTCTGAACAGCCAAAAACTTGTTCCATAACTGTATGTGGATCAGGTGTTTTTTCCCATACTTGGCAATTTTCAGCATCACATTAGCCATATATTTACAGTGTGATATGGCAGAATATAACCATCTGCAGACTAGGTATTAAAATGCACAGAGTTAACAGACTAAATGCTTACTTATTTGTCACAAACCAAATGCTTATTATGCTATTGTACTGACTGCATAGTAAACAGATCTGAATGCTACATTAAAGTGGAGGTAGTAAATACAAAGAACATTATTGCTAGTAGTGGAAGGCTGTTTTTTAGCTCTAAGTTTAGATGGTATGAATAAGAAATATTTGATGTATACTATAGTACCAGATAAGAAATTACTGTATGAAGTACAGCACAGTGATACAAAGAAGGAAAGACTGAAGTTTCCCAAAAAGATTATTTTCTGGAAATGCCAGCTGTCAGAGCAAAACTTTGGCAAAGAGAATATACAGAACAATGCTAATATTGGGAAGAAGAATCATTTCATGCATCAATTGGTTTCTCCTTGTGGTATCATAATTCTGTCATCCATGAAGTAAAGGCCTTAGGAGGTTAATAGAAAACTCTTTAAAATCAATAAGAAAAAGGAAGGGGGCGGGGGGGAAGAAGTGAATTCAAACTAGCTTTGAATTGCTACTTGTCTATACTGTTTTAGTTTGGATCTGTATAATATGGCCATATGTTTTACATGGACAGAGCCAAAGGAAAACGAACAAAGACAACATTAAGGCCCAGCCCATGCCTCAAGACAGGCCACAGTGATGGAAGCCATCACCCACCTACCTCAAAGCTTGGTACACAGTCAAATTCAGATTGTTGCATCTTCTTGTTTTTGCACAAAGTAGAAGTGAAAGGAGATTGTAGATACCATTAAGAAAAGAACAAGGCTTGTTTAGGCAGCACCAGAAGGAATCAAGGCAGTTTTGGAAGTAGAAGGTTGGTTGCTGCTGTAATCTGAGTTTTAGAAATTATCTCTCATTTACCTTCAGGCTGCTGTGATGCAGTAATTGTGCCACTTATGATGCTCTGCTGTCTCGGATGGAAACTATTCATTAATATAAAATACTGACTTAGCAAATCTTAATTGTGAATAAGACAGCAACATAACATGATACAAGAAGGCAAGGTACCCTTTATTATTTACTACATAAAAGATAAGGTTAAACACATACTCAATCAAGAAACCTCCTGTTAAGTCCTGATGTTCAGAATAGATCCCCTTGTTTTCTAAACTCTTAAATTGAAAGTGTCATCTGAATTCTGGGTAGAAAACTCTCTAACTCCAGTGTGGTGTTAGAAAGTGGCATTCCTTTATTCCTCGTGATACGTAAGGGGTGACTTGATAAATCATGTGTGTGCTCTCAGCGTTCAAGTTCTAAATTTAAACATTTAAGATATACATATGAAATACATATGTATTGTAATACATATTCATTCTTTTCTAATGAGTCATTAATATATGTTTTCTCTCCTTCTGGGCATGGTTGGTAGGGACCTATGGTGGTCTTAGACCACTTCCTTCCTCCTCATTTTTCCATCATCATCTTCATCATGGTGACATTTGGCCAATCTTTAGCAGTTTTTCCCCAGTTTGACAAATTTCCATTTCTTGTTATACCATAACAAGAGCAACTTTCTATCTTAGTGCAAAATGATGTGTGAAATCTAAGTAATCTAAGTAATGGAAGCAATATGTGAAATCCAAGTAAAAAGTCCTTGCACTTGGGGGATGCAAAGATAAAAGTAGTCTATTGTGACTCCGGTGCTCCTGGGAAGCAAGATCATTAAAAAATAAAAGGCTGTTCACAAACCAAGCAAAGCTAAACTGGAAAGTTTTAGAAATAGCACTCATTGATTCCTTTTGCTAAATAATATATAGGTCCTTAAACTAATATACTGATCCCTATTGCTAAACCAGTCTATATCAGTGTTAAATCAGCCTATATCAAAAGGAGCTCAGGTACAGCTGAATCCAATCCAAATCCCAGACTTGATCAACAATTTATGTCTGAGGGATTATATGTGCACAATCAACCTAAGATGTAGTCTTAGCACAGCTAATAAAGCTTAAAACGAAGTTTCTGAGGATCTGTATTGGCAAGGATTATCAACAACAATGCACAGAGAATCTCTGCAGCAGGCAGAGGCTTTCCTACTCATGGAGAGATCCTGCTGTATAGGCACCTGTTGTAATCAAGGCGCTCTTTGCCTATTTACTATTCATGAGTATAAGACAATTGGCTCATAGTTATATCGGATATTGATTGCATTTTTGAGCTAGATGTTAGTTCCTGAAAAATCTAGCTTAAATCTGACAGTGTTCAGATTGGTGCTGGCTCAGCAAGTACTCAGCTGCTGAGCAAGGCACCTGTTAGCCCAAACCAGAAAGCAACTGGTTCCCACCTGCTCAAAAACAAAACAAAACAAAACAAAACAAAACAAAAGATTAATGGTGAAGTGATCAGGATGGAAGGATGGAAAGAGGAGGGTGAGAGGGGAGAATACCATCACATTTGTCTTGTTGATCTTGGACAGAGGATCAGTCCTGAGCTTTGCATGGAAATGACTGGGAAACAACAGATTGTCCAGAAAGACTGTGGAGTCTTCTCCTTGAAGATCTTCAGAAACCACGTGAATGTGGTCTCCGACAATCTGCTCTGGGTGTCCCTGCTCAAGCAGAGGTACTTTCCAATATCAGCTATTCTATAAATTTATGATTCTGTAGAAATTTAAGCCCTAAATACGTCTTCTTTTTTTCCCTCTGCAGTGGAGCTTATGAATAATTTTGCGTGTAAGTCAGTGTCTGAGTTAAAAATACACTCAGTAGCAAATGCCTATAAGCAGAAAGTAGTGTTTAACTCTCAAAGGAAAAATAGGAAGGATAAATTAGACTGAGCTAGGTCAGACCAATGCATATTTTTTATAGATATACTTTCTGAAATTACAAGGAAATTTACTCCTCCAAAGTTTTGGTGATAGCAGAAACTACAAGTCTCAAGATGGACTCAGAGAATGTGTTAATTTCCTCATTTTAATCCCTATTGCCCTCTCCAAATCCCAGGAAACCTGGAGGTAGATTTGACTTACAAGCACTTACTGGTAATGAACGTACAGTGCTTAGCTGCCAAATCACACACCTCACACACACAATGTACATCTCAGCTGAAATATCTCTCCACCACAATATACACAGATTTAAAAAAAATACCTTTTCAAACAACATAAAACATAAAACTGTTTTCCCCATCAATTAAAAAAAAATACAAAGAAATTGTAGTAAGTCAAATAAAGAATCTATCCATTTCAGTTTCCATTTCCATTTCACTTGATCTTTGATCTGGAAGCTGTTAAATTTTATTAAAATACACTCAATTTTTTCTTTTTTTTTTCAACTCCATTGTATTTCTGTAAAAACTTAATCTTCTACTTTAAAAAATTGGCAAAACGATTTGGTAAAACCAGATGGCTTCTTGGAATCTTTTGATATTGTTGTATGATCTCTTGTCAGCACGGTTTCAAATGAGACACTTCATTTACATATGTAATACCACACACCTACTGGCACAGCTGTGGAAGTTCCCCACCAGCAAATTTATGGTAAAAATACTTTACTGACAGACCAGACTTTTAAGAAAAATATAAAGTACCTTATTTTGTTCCAGTAATACTCCCTGAATTTGGAGAGAGGACTGTGATTTTGAGAAGTATGTGGGCCTTGTGGTGGCTATATAGCTCAGCTAGGAAAAGAATTGTGTTTGAGATGTGTGAATATACCTTTTTCTTTGTTGGGCACTTAGAACAAAGACTTTCATCATAAGTGGTTTAACATGTTGTTGAAATCTCCTGCTTAAGAGCCAGAAATGGTCTTTCAGGCAGTTTCTTTTGTGGAAGACATCCTGCTTATCTCTCTTCGTATAAATACAAAATGGGTGTTTTCATTGAACCACAATAGATTTTCAGTTTATGTCAGGGGCAGGGTATGACCATTCAGTTGGAAGAGAGGGGAGATATTGGTTTCCTGAAGCATAAGCTCATAAAGTCAGAACAGCTGTTGCACAGAACAACAGTAGTGCAGCTTCAGCAGTATTGTCATCTGACCAAGAGGGGAAAAAAAAAATTAACAGGGTTAATTAATGGGCATTAAAAAGCTTTTACAGACAGATAGGAATTTTTTATTATTATTATTTAATTTTTTTTTGGCCATTCTATTTCTATCATTAAGATTTTNATGGTACGGATTTTTTTCAAAAAAATTTTTTTTCTCCTCTCTAGTTATTTAGCTTCTCTGTTATATCTGGTGGTTGCTTTCAGAGTATAAGACCTCTAAGAAATAATATGTAGGTTTGTGCATAAACTCAGGAAATAGATGTTGCTATCTGAACTACTTTTTCATCAAGTGTACAATTTCCATTTCAATTTTCAATATACATTTTGTCCCACCAGCATTCCCACTATCCAGCAGCTACAGTCTCAAAATCATACAATCATAGAATTGCTCAGGTTGGAAAAGACCTTCAAGATCATCGAGTCCAACCACAACCTAACCATACTACCCTAACTCTAACAACCCTCCACTAAATCATGTCCCTGAGCACCACATCCAAATGGTTTTTAAACACATTCAGGGATGGTGAATCAACCACCTCCCTGGGGAGCCTATTCCAGTGCTTAACAACCCTTTCTGTGAAGAAGTTTTTCCTGTTACCCAACCTAAACTTACCTTGGCACAACTTGAGGCCATTTCCCCTCGTCATCAGCCTTGTTGCCCTTCTTTGGACCTGCTCAAGCACCTCAATGTCCTTTCTGTATGAAGTATGAAGATACAGCTCACAGAAGGAACTATTTCCATCTCTGCACAACACAGTATTATTATTATTATTATTTTAAAGAAGAGAAACACAAATAATTTGCTTTTTTTGCTTACTTTCATCCAAACTTCAAGGGGCACAGCAAAGCACCTGGCAACACGAATGGAATTCAAGAAATAAATGTACCAAATAGCCAGATTATTCTTTCTGAGAATATGAAAGGTATGGAGAAAATTAAATTATAATTTCATTTGTATGCAAACAAAATTTGTTTGATTAAATTCAAGAGTACAAACTGACAATTGGTAGATAGAAATCCAAAGTTTAATCTCAAATGCAGAATGACAGTCCAGGCTACGATCTGTGCACTGTATATATTGCAGCAGTAATGCTTTTGAAGTCTGCAGTCAAATAGTCTAATTTATGTAGAAATATATAAGCACAATGAAGCAGCATGTGAATACCTGGAGTTAAGATCTATGGAAAACTATCTTACATCAAAAACAAAAACAGTTTGAGTAGTTTGGAGATGCAGTTTCAACAGCAACATCAAATTGTACAGCCCTGCAGACAAAGTCATGAATATTTTTGGAGACTGCTGAGCCAGGGGTGAACTAGAAAGACTTTCTGCACTCTATCTGAAATGCCAGTTTGTGCAATTTATTTTGAGACATTAAAAAAAATGATAATAATAATAATGCTTTTTTAGGGGCTAAAGATAGAAGACTTATTTCACATGGGATATCTGAAGATGTTGTCCCGTAGTAATAGGTTGCATCAGCCTTCAGGACACAAGTTAAAAACAAAAACACATTCACACTGGCAGTTTATTATTGACTTTCTGAATTGAATTTTGTATACCTTGACCTGGAGACCAATGGGCCCACCATTTTCCATCCACACACAGATTTACACTGAAATAGGTACATTTGCCATAATTCACAGTTTTTCTCATTTCAGCCCATTTTTGGTCCCAGAACACCTTTTTTTTTTTTTTTTTTTTTTTTTTTTTTTTTTTTTTTTCTCCTGCAATGGATGGCTGTAAGCTCTTCAGAAGGAAGAGATGATGAAGGAGAAGTGGTGGCTTGGCTCTCTGTGTTAGAGAGTTTCAGTGCCGTTGACTTCAGGGCTGGGAATAACAAGGTTGAGGTTCTATGGGTAAGGATCAGCAGGAGAGCCAACACGGCTGACATCCTTGTGGGTGACTTCCCTGATATATACTGAAAATACAATACAGTACAGAACCAGCAGTCTAGGAGGTTTCTGGAGTGTGTGGAAGACAACTTCCTGACGCAGCTTGTAAGAGAGCCTACCAGAGGAGGTGCCTTACCATGCGCCAGACCAGCTGTTCACAAACAGAGAAGCCTCTAAACGGAAAATGGAAAAAGAACAGTAAAGTCTCCTGGAATATGTAGTTGTTCTTCTCTTCTGAGAAACAGGTCACCAGAAATATTGACAATCCACAAAACTGGGGCATTAACTCTTTTACATCATGTAGAGCACTGGGAGTTATGATGTGGAATACCGATAACCAAAATCATTAAACTGTGACAAACATGAACCTTCCCGGCACAGCTTGAGGCCATCATCTTCATTTGAGCAGATACAAGGATTTATTTTAGTGCTTGCATATTGTTTGTCAGAAATTTCATGACTCATTTAAAGCCCTCTCTTCTTCCTCAATCTCTATTCTCTATACCATTGTCTTACACATTTTAGTCTTCACGAGAGTACAAGGAAGTTGCTAAAAGTTATTAGGGTATGCAGGGAGAAAATTAGAAAGGAAAAAGTCCAACTTCAACTCAACTTGACCATTGGCGTAAAAGAGAAAAAAAACTTTTTTACAAATATATTAACAGTAAGAGGAGGGCTAAGGAGAATCTCCATTCTTTACTGGATGCAGTGGGAAACGTGACTTCTGTGGATAAGAAAAAGGCTGAGTTTCTCAATGCCTTTTTTACTTCTGTCTTCTTTAGTCAGATCAGTGACCTCAGAGTATTATACCCCCTTGCCTGGAAGTCTGGGATGGGAAGCAGGAAACAACCTCCATGATTCAAGAAGAGACCTGCTGTTCCACCTGGACTGCCACAAGTCCATGGGGCCAGATAAGATCCACCCAAGAGCGCTGAGGGAGCTGGCAAGGGTGAAAGCCAAGGCACTTTCCACTATCTATCCAAGCTCCTTGTCAATTGGAGAGCTCCCAGGGGACTGAAGGCTTGCCAATGTAACTCCATTTACAAGAAGGGCGGTAAGGAGGATCTGGGGATCTACAAGCCTGTCAGCCTGACCTCAGTGCCAGGAAAGGTTATGGAGCAGATCATCCTGGGGGAGATCACATGGCATGTGTGGGACAACCAGGGGATCAGACCTAGCCAGCATGGGTTCACGAAAGGTAGGTCTTTCTTGACCAACCTGATCTCCTTCTAAGGTTGTCTGGCCCACCTGGTAGAAGAGGGAAAGGCTGTTGATGTGGTCTACCTAGACTTCAGCAAAGTCTTTGACACTGTCTCCCACAGCATTCTGCTGGAAAGCTGGTGGTCCATGGCTTGGACATATACATTCTTTGCTGGGTAAAGAACTGGCAGGAGGGTCAAGCCCAGAGGGTGGTAGTGAATGGAGTTAAATCCAGCTGGCGACCAGTCAGAAGTGCTGTTCCCCAAGGGTCGGTATTGGGGCTTGTCTTGTTCAATATCTTTATTGATGACCTGAATGAGGTCCTCAGTAAATTTTTAGATAACATCAATTTGGGAGGAAGTGTTGATCTGCCTGGGAGTAGAAAGGCCCTTTTGAGGCATCTAGACAGGACTGATAGCTGAGCTAAGGCCAGTGGGATGAATTTCAACAAGACCAAGTGCCGGGTCATGCACTTTGGCCACGACAACCCCAGACAATGCTACAGGCTTTGGGCAAAGTTGCTGAGAGACAGCGTAGAAGAAACAGACCTGGGGCCATTAGTGGACACTCATCTGAACATGAACCAGCAGTGTACCCAGGTAGCCAAGAAGGCCAATGGTATCACAGCTCATATCAGAAATAGTTTTGCCAGCAGGACCAAGGAAGAGATCATTCCCCTGTACTCAGCTCTGCTGAGGTCACACCTTGAGTACTGTGTTCGGTTTTGGTCCCCTCACTACAAGAAAGACATCAAGGCCCTGGAGCATGTCCAGAGAAGGGCAACAAAGCTGATGAGGGGTCTGGAGCACAAGTCTTATGTGGAGCTGCTGTGGGAACAGGGATTATTTAGTCTGGAGAAGAGGAGGCTCAAGGCAGACCTTAACGCTCTCTGAAGGGAGATTCTGATGAGTGTTGACCTCTCCTCTCATGTAACTAGAGACAGAAAAAGAGGGAATGGTCTGAAGTTGTGCCATGGGAGATTCAGGTTGGATGTAAAAAATACTCATTCTCCAAAAGAGTGGACGGTTGCAGGAATGGGCTTTTTGGGAAGGTGGTGGAGTCACCATACTTGGAGCCGTTCAAGAAATGTTTAGATATTGTGCTGAGGGACAGGGTTTAGTGGAAAACATTGGTGATCAGTGAACAATTAGACTGGATGATCTTGGAGATCTTTTCCAACCTTAGCGATTCTATAACAGATTAGATTTGTTTCATATTTCTTCCTGGTCGTGTATTTTCCTGTTTCTCAAAGATTAGGTAAGATGGAATTACCTGGGGGCAAAAAGAGAAAGTAATTGGCAGTGACAGAAGTCTTCTAAGTGGGGGGCTGGGGAAATTGAGTTAAGAGATGATGAAGCTGCTATAAGAAAATGGGATTGAACATCCAAGATTCAGTTGAAACGAAATGAGTATCTTCCTAGGGACTACATGGATGTACTAAGTTGACTGAATTTTAAACATCATTATGTTAATTACAGGTTTGCATTAAAGTAAATTTCCACCTGTGAGGAAATGTAGGGAAAGGTGAAGCTGGTGCATAAATATACATTCCTGTATTCCTTGGATAAAAGGAATTCTAAAACATTCCTCTGTACAAAGAGATCTAATAAATTATAGTTTTCTATGCTTGACTATTCTTCACAAAAATTTTTGTGCTACTCAGGCAAAGAGAAAGCTGATGGTGAGTTCCTTGCTTTAAGTCTACTTGAGCTTTCATCACCTTGAGCATATTGATAAATATCTGTTTTCCCTCTTCCTTTGCAGAGAAAAACAGTAAAATATATAAATATACTAAAATATATACTTACATAGTATTTAAATTTTCCAAGTGTCAAGGGTTTTCTGGGCCAGTTCAGCCCAGTTCCATGACTAATGGCGTGGAGGGACCCACAGACACATCCCCCTGGAGAGGGGGAAGGGTGGAAATGGGAAAAGAGAGGGAGCTGGGCCTAAAAACAAAACAGCGGCAATGAGCTAGGGGAGAAAAACTAGTTTACTAAATATGATATCAGAATGCAAGATAACACAATATAATACAATATAATTGGAACTGAGGTTAATAAATCAAATGAGGGAGAGAGAGTGTCCAAAGTCAAAGGCCTTACTCTAGTGCTGAAGGTGAGATGGCTAGGGAGCATACACTGCAGAAACGAGCAGTAAAAGAAAGGGGCCTCATATCTTGCGAGCAGTTTTATCTTTCCCTCTGAATGGAAAATGGAAACAGAACACTGAAAGTCTTCTGGGAGATGTAGTTCTTCTCTTATGAGAATCAGATCACTGGAAATATCAACAAAACTGGAGCATTAGCTCTTTAACTTCCAGTGCTCTACATGATTTTATGATGTGGAATATCGATAACAAAAATCATAAAACCATGACACCAAGGAAAGCCCTGTTCATTAGAAAGCCTTATAAAATAGTTAGTATGTAAGAATTAATGACACATCAGTCAAACATGAAGAGCTGACAGTTAAACAGAGCTTTGCATTTCTCACCTTGATTTGGGTTCTTTTATGGAGTCCTCAATGCTGAATATAATATCACATTTGCATAAAATGGGTAGAAAATTGACCTCTGTTGGTACTTTGATTTTTCTCACATTTCTGTGAAATATAAAGTTTTTAAATCTTGATTTTTTAAGCTATTACTCCTTTTCTTTTATCTGATTGGCATTTGGCAAATTGGCTGTGGAAGGTGTTTTTAACAAATGAAAGGGAAGTCTGTAATGAACTTTTACTCCACAGGGAGGAAAAAAGACCCAACATTGTTCTTTCAGGCTTAGAGTAAAAATAACTCTTTGTTTCTTTGTTTGTTTGTTGAAAGATCTTTGAAAAACATCTGCTCTACGTGTTCCATTCAACGAGTGCATTTCTTTTCTTACTTCAACATGTTTGAATACCTCTGCTATCCTCACAAAATCCAGCCACTCCTTGCATCACTAGTAATGTCAGTGGATTTGCTACAGAGAACAGTCACTAATTTCCCACAGAACATGAATGGTCACATCAGTTTCACAAAGGTGAGCTTGTGGGCAGCTCAGAACTTTTTCTCTAAAAAATGTTTTAACAACTTGAAAAACAAAAGGAGGTGTGACTATGAACAAGAATTTCAGGGGCTTTGGGCAGAAATTATGTGCTGACAACTTTGTAATTTGCCTCAAGAGAATTCATCTTAAGCTGTCCAGCAATGTCCTTTGTCACGTCCTTTGGCCTTCCAGCTTTTTAAATGCTACAGTTTTCACACTGAAGGGATTTTACATGGTGAGGATTAAAAAAACTCAGCATACTTGCACTGTGTATTCGCTGTTCCTTCAATAGCTGGACCTGCCAAGACCAGTTGTTCACCCACTAAATCACCTTTGTCTGTAACCTTCAGTTCTGCTTTGCAGTTTCATAAGTGTCTTTGTGATAGTAACCTTTGAGGACTGGGCATATCTGACTCTTAAGCTGTTCTTATATGGTGCCATTGCATAGTCTGCACTGCCTTATATATCATTAAATGTGCCAAAATATCTTAAGATGGCCTGAGTTTATTTATGTTTTAAAATTGGAGTTGATAGAGCTCTGGCCATTCAGTAGTTTGCACACCCTACAAGCCAGTTTTCATCTTCACTGAAGATGGAAATGCACATTCGATATATAACTGTAGTGTATCTACATTTATATCAAATAAGCAAATATTAGCAGGGACTTGAATTTTGAGCAGAAATCCATTCCAACTATTATTTTATCACAAGAAAGGCATAGAAACATAGAATCATAGAATGGCGTGAGTTGGAAGGGACCTCAAGGATCATCAAGCTCCAACCTCCCTGCTGCAGGCAGGGCCACCAACCTCCACATTTAATAATAGACCAGGTTGCCCAGGGACCCATCCAACCTAGCCTTGAACACCTCCAGGGATGAGGCATCCACAACCTCTATGGGCAGCCTGTTCCAGCACCTTACCACTCTCACAGTAAAGAACTTCTCCCAACTTAAAAACATTTCCCCTTGTCCTCCTATTATCTACCCTTTCAAAGAGTTGGCTCCCCTCCCTTTAGGTACTGAAAGGCCTCAGTGAGGTCACCCTGCAGCCTTCTCTTCTCCAGGCTGAACATACCCAGCTCCCTCAGCCTGTCTTTGGAGGGGAGGTGCTCCAGCCCTCCTCTGCTCCCTCTCCAACAGCTCTCTGTCTTTCTTGTACTGGGGGCCCCAGATCTGGACACAGTACTCCAGATGGGGCCTCACAAGAGCAGAGTAGAGAGGGACAATTACCTCCCTGTCCCTGCTGGCCAACTCTTTTCTGATGGAGCCCAGGATACCATTTGCTTTCTTAGCTGCAAGAGCACACTGCTGGCTCATGTTACGTTTTTCATCCATCAGGACCCCCAGGTCCTTCTCTGCAGGGCTGCTCTCAAGGACTGCTCCTTCCAGTCTGTATATATGCCTGGGATTCCTCCGGTCCAACTTCAAAACCTTGTACTTTGCTGTGTTGAATTTCATTAGGTTCACCCAGGCCCATCTTTCAAGTCTGTTGAGGTCACTCTGAATGGCATCCCTTCCTTCCACTGTGTCAACCGCACCACTCAGCTTGGTGTCATCAGCAAACTTGCTTAGGGTGCACTCGATTCCATCATTGATGTCATTGATAAAGATGTTAAAGAGCACTGGTCCCAAAACAGACCCCTGGGGGACGCCGCTCGTTACCATCCTCCACCTGGACAGAGAACCATTAATCACCACCCTCTGTCTGTGGCCTTTCAGCCAATTCCTTATCAATCGGGTGGTCCACCCATCAAATCCACGTCTCTCCAATTTGGAGATAAGGATGTGGTGGGGACCTTGTCAAAGGCCTTGCACAAGTCCAGGTATAGGACATCAGTCGCCTTCCCTTTGTTCACCAGTGCCATCATTTCTTTTTGCTCATGTGCTTTTGTGTATCACTCAGCCTTGAGCAATTGATGTCATCATGTACCTGGACATATGCAAAGTATTTGACACTGTCCTGCAGGTCGTTCTTGCCTCTAAATTGGAAATACATGCTTTTGATGGGCAGACCACTCAGTGGGTAAGAAATTTGCTGAAGGCTGCACTCAGAGTGTTGTAGTCAACTGACTGATGTCCAAGTAAAGATCAGTGACGACAGGTGTCCCTCAGGGGTCACTGCTGGGACTGGTATAATTTAACATCTTTGCTGGTGACATGGACACTGGGATTGAGTGCAGCCCCAGCAAGTTTGTGGATGACACCAAGCTGAAAGGTGTGGTTGACAAGCTGGAGGAAAGGATGTGAGGGAAGGGATGCCATCCATGGGGACCTTGACAGGCTTAAGAGGTGGACCTGTATGAAATTCATGAAGTTCTACGAGGCCAAGGGCAAGGAACAGCACCTGGGTTGGAGCAATCTCAAACATGAACACCGGCTGGGTGATAAATAGAGAGCAGCACTACAAAGAAGGACTTGGGTCTACTGGTGGATGCAAAGCTGAACATGAGCCAGCAGTTTGTGCCTGCAGCCCAGAAAACCAGTCACATCATAGGCTTCATTAAAGAAAACATGGTGAGTAGACTGAAGAAGGTGGTTTTTCCCCTCTATTCCACTTTCAAGAGGCTCCATCTGGAGTACTGCATCTAGATCTGGGTGCCACAGTGCAAGAAAGACGTGGAGCTGCTGGAGCAAGTCCAGAGGAGGGCTATGAAGATGATCAGAGGGCTGGAGCACCTCAACTATGAAGAAAGGCTGAGAGAACTGGGCTTGTTCAGTCTGGAGAAAAGAAGGCCCCAGAGAAACAGCCTTCCAGCATGTAAAGGAAGGTCTACAAGGAAAGAATGTTATGAGGAAATTAAGTGAAAGGACAAGGGATAATGGTTTTAAACTATAAGAAAGTAGATAGATTAGGAAGAGATTCTTTACTCAGAAGATGGTGAGGCACTGGAACAGCTCATCGAGAGAAGCTGAGGATGCCCCATCCCTATAGGCATTCAAGGCCAGGTTGGGTGGGGCTCTGGGCAGCCCGATCTGGTGGGTGGCAGCCCTGCCCACAGCAGAGGGTTGGAACTCTGCGGTCTTTAAGGTCCTTCCAAATGAAACTATTTAATGATTCTGTATTCCTCCATACCTCTGTTTCTCTCTGCTCTCAGATGTGTTGTGGAATTCCCAAATCTTCACATTCCTGGTGTTTTCTCTGTCAGCTATTCTTACCTTGCTGTATTTGGCCACCATAAGCTCCTCCAAACTACAGCAGTCCTCAGGCAAGTTCTAGGTTGTACAGCACTGAGACTGGTAATTTAAGCAGTGCTGGGTAATCTGACCATGAATCCCAAACAGAAACCTCAAGTTTCTTGAGGTTTGCTGATAGGTGTTTTCTGTGAGAATATTTCCCAGCTGAGCACTTTCCAGAGAGTTAAATGTATTACATAGTAAAAGCTAAATAATTCAAAATAAGTATGTCTTTTGAAAGTTTCACTACGATTAGAATCTAGTATTATATTAAGCACTATAGATATGTACAATGTCATATTAAAATAAAGGAGATTTCTGTGGTGTCTGATTTATCATCCAGGACTTCTGTCTAGATTTTTTAACAGCAGAAATTTAGAACGCTTATGACTTCAACTTGCAAAAAATATGTATCTTTTTATAATATTAATGATTTGCACTCTGAGAAGGGTAGATTAAAATATCTGAAGCTAATATTCAAAAAGAGATGTCTGAACTGTGATCTGTGTGTGTGTGTGTGCGCACATGCCTGCTAGCACAAATAAATCAGGCTCATTTAAGAATGGGTAACAGAATATTGTAAGAGATTATTCTTTTGCACCTTTGTCTCAAACCTTGCTGAGGACAAGTCCAGGCAAGTCCTGGTCAAGGGTTGAGAAATCCTTTGTCGGAAGGACACAGATGGACAAGTCCAGGCAAGTCCTGGTCAAAGTTGGCAAAATCTTTTGTCTGAAGATTTGCAGGCCAGGGGCAACTGGAGAGAGATAAGCCATAGTTTAATGGCCGGGAAGCAGTCTTTTGTGTGGGCTTATCTCGAGTGAGATAGCCATCTCAGGAGGCACTGACCCAAGCGCCCCATTGCCACACTGGCAGAAGAAGGAGGATAAAAAGAGACAAATAATCATGAGGGTAGGTGTCTGACATCAGATGCATCACAACGTGATGCCTGCCTGCTGATGTACTCTCCTGGGCCTGCTACCTAAGACCTGCCTCTTCCTCCTGGACTTGCTCTGTCGCTGTACATGGTTGCTGCCAAAGGCCAGCCACTCTGTTGCTGCTCTTCCCCTGTGCTTTTGCCTTGGACCATCAGAACAGTGTGCAATGAGATGCTGCTGGATCTTGGTAGTGACTGTCCCCGCTTTATGTAATTCTTGCTTCTTTCCTATCTTTCGTATTGCCTGCTTTCCCTTCCCCACCACCCTAATTCGTAATAGTCACCGGCCTCCCCTTCCCCATCTCCCTGATTGATTAATACTTGTAATAAACTGGTTGGACCAACCATTTGAACCGTTGTTTCTTAATCTTACGTTGGGTATACATATATCAAAGAACCTCCTCTCCCTCCTATAAATTGGAGCAAGACAAATATGTACTAAGAAGTGGCTGAAGAACAGATTGTCAGTGAGAATAAAATCAGAGGGATGTGTCTTCCCCTATTCTTCATGAAGGGAAATAATTAAAAATGGCAAGAACTGACCTCCAGCATTTGGTCCAAACCTAGAAAATCAGCCTCAAAATGTCAGCAGAAGGAAATGTAGTTATAAAGAGCATCAGCAGATGCTACAGAGCTTCTTGCAGAGCTCTTCACACTCCCTAGACAAAGTAAAAATTCACATCAGAGGAAAATGAGATAAGAGATGGAAAGAAAGTAAGTGTATGTCTCACAAAATGGGTCTCTGGAGGCTGCTGTTCATATGGAGGGCAGTAGATGAAAACCACGGTAATTTTGATCTCTCCTCTTTCTCAGAATGATTTTTTTGTTTACTGAATTTAATTTTTGACACCTAATTCAAATGAAATTTCGATAGCAGGACTGGTTTTAAATGTCTTTTAGAAGGAACTTTGAAAGGCCTTATGACAAAACTTCTTGCCTCAAACTGATATCAACAATCTTCATATGAGGTGTGTTGCCAACAGGATGATCATATGGGAGAATAGTAACAGAACAAATATTCACTGGTAGACTGTTGCAGATCTGAGAATAATGTGAGTTTAAACTTTATTCCTATTTTAAACGCCAAAGTCTTCACATTAGGCAAAATTTAAAATAGTTTCCCTTAGATGTGTTTTTCTATACATCTTTAGGTTATTAGGACAATGATGTCAAAGGAACATGGGCTTAACCTAAGGGTTAAGAGACCTGCAGTGCTTCATGTTTACTTATTGTCTGCCCTGGAGTAAGTCCTCTAGTACAGAACTCTAAGAAGTAGCTGACCAAGGCTAAGAGCAGAGCCTAGAAATGAAGTAAAGGAGTAATACAAAAACAGAATATTGGCTCTTACAGGCAATATTCAGGGCAGGCAGGTCTTAGAATAGAATCATCAAATTATGGTTTGGTGCATAGCTGAACAAAGTCAAATAAGTAGTGATTCCTCATCCAGTTGATTTTGAAATCTGTGGTATTATTCACCATTCAAGTCAAGAGAATTCAACTAATTAAATGCAGCAGATATGTTACAAAATACTTATCAGGATGGAATTTTTCAAACCTAAGTAAAACATAATCAGCATTTTAAGCAGATTACACTTTAAAATTAGAAATATGTACAGATGAAAGTACAGGTGAAAGGGAAAAAGCACCACTTCATCTATTTCTACATACTACTATGTTGCTTTCTGAGTATTGTTATTTAAAAACTACTCTAGGTAAGGCCTCAAATGCTGTTAAAAATCCAAACATTTAGCTAGTAAAGTAATACTGATTTTTCACTGTAAAGACAAGAATATATGTATACATATATTGTTTGGAATATACTAGACAGATTTCTTTAACAGTTAAAATAATCCTTTTTTTTCTACACAGAATGATATATGTATATATGTATATATATATATTGCCTTACATATTTATACTTAGGATGCCTTTACATTGAGATTAGAAGGCACAAAAAATAAGTTTTAAAAAAGAAACAGAACACACGGGGAAAGAATGCAGTAACACCACATTAGTAAATAAAGATGGTAGTTGGTAGCGGTTCTCTATATATGCTGCTGTATACCATCTTTCTCAGATAATCCTAGCTTCACTATTTACAGTGCTAGTTATCATAACGTTTGTGTTGTATCACAACTTCCGCATATTTCCGCATATTTATAGGCCTGGAAATCCTTTGGCTTGGTTGAGAGACACAGGAAGTGGCACAGGAAGTGTTGTCATGCTGCGTAAGGGTGCTCAGCCATTACCGTCAGACTTTCTGGTGTGATAGGACTCCTGCTCAGAAGCTGTGAAGACTCTGCTCACAAGAACTGGAGGAAAAAAGAGCATTATTTCAGGCTGCAATTTGCTAGTCACTATGTAAGGACTCAAAATTAAGTGCATTAGCAAGCACTTGGTAATAAACGTGTACTTAGAGCCTGCTAACCTAATTTAGGGAAGTACTTACATTAATAACAGAAGAAGGTAGCTGTAAACAATATCTAGGATATACAAATAAAGCATGATCTACCTTATCCCTGCTGAAGCTGATACTCTTGTGTGCCTTTTCTTGCATGTTTAATCCCCAGCAGTGAGCACCCTGATTCCGAGGCTTGCAGTGGGCAAGCCTGGTGTTAAGAACTTCCTTTCCTCCTGTAGGAAGCATGTCATCGGTCCACACACCTGGCCTGACAAAGTCATGGAATCATAGAATCACCGAAGTTGGAAAAGATCTCTAAGATCATCCAGCCTGACTGTCCACATATCACCAATATTCTCCACTAAACCAAAGTCACTCACCGTGGTTTGGGTGGTAAAGCAGGTGTTGTCTAAGAAGACATCTCAAAAAGGAAAGCACTTACATGCTCTGTTAGTCCTCAGTCTTGATCCAATTTTGGAGAGAGACAGTGTGATTTTCAGTGGCTGCACTGGAAGCAAGATGAGACCTCTGATGTTTCTAAACTTTCCAGTTTTCACTGTTTCCTTCCAGCTCTTTTGTCCAAATTTTGCTTTATTCTTAACCGTATACATAAAAGTGAAGTTTAGGGTACTTCAGTAAGGAAATCTTAGAGCACCACAAAGCTCAGCTGATTCTAGTGTTCATTTATCCCCATACGTAAAAAGCTCCAATTGACTGGCTCCTGCCAGTCAGCAGGCAGCCTGCTTATGTGAGGTGTTTCAAGAGCTGAGCGTTATGCAGTTACAGGGTGGGGGTTCCTTTCAAATGTGCTGCACTGTATTTCTAATTAGTGGTTTAGCTTCTAATTGATTGGCTTTTGATTTAATTGACATTTATTACAATTCTCTTGCTCTTTGCTCTGTTGCAGCTGTAGCTAGCATACATCTGATTGTATTTACAGTGGGCCCACTAGTTTTTTTCCCATGGAAGAAAAGGCTTACCCCAAAGTCTCAAGTTTTCTTTTTCTCATTGTGTGTTTTTCCAGAGTTAGAAATACGAGGCTATTAGTTTCATGCCTTGAAGTTCATTTGTTTCATTAAAAAATAATAAATATCTGCCACTAGTACTGTTACAGCTGCTAGCTATAGCTATGAGAGTATTTCATATTTAAATGACATGTCGAAATAAGACTAGTTTTAAAGTATTAATCTATGATTAATACGTCAAAAGTGTCAGTAAAGAGAAAGAGTGCCATTCCTTTGTAATGTGGCTTATGAGAATACTGTAAGGCTCAGCATTGCACGTTGCTTTGTGATTTCAAAATGTAACCAGTCTTTTTCTGAGTCAGCAAAAATATGAAGCAGCACATGGCTATACTGAAGTAATATGCAGTGCACCTCTAAAAATGTATTGATATTAATGTCCTTCTGACAAATATACAAAGTCTTCGCATAGAATATTCAGATTTTGATGTCTAGCACTTACATTTTGATCTTTCTTTCCAGCATCTGCAGCTTTTAAAGCTGCCACAACTACAAGCTGATAATAGCACTGAACTCTTGTATTGTACATCATTTTAAAAAACAAGTCCTTAATTCATACATAGGTTTCTCTGAAAGTAATGTTTCCTATTTATTTCCATGGAAACTACAACAGATAAAAAGAGCACTGTAACAATATTTGACAGAGCAAATTCTCAGCTACAAAACACTATTTTTCAACATAGTCACCACCATTAGCTATGCATTTTTACCAGCAATGAACAAGAGCTGCGTGTCGCACTTGTAACAATCTACAGTAGCAGAGGAGACCAACTATTTCACAGCTCCTATAATAGCAGTGTTTCCGAAATGCATCATACACCACCTCCACTGAGTCATGTGGATGAGCTGATTGAGATGCTCATCATTCTGTGGTGTGACAGCTGTGCATGGCCATCCAGAATGTGTCTTGTCTTTCACATTGCTGTGGCCATTGCTGAAATGCATCACTCACCCCTCATTACACTGACATCCACTGTTTGGTTTCATAAATGTTCAGCAAGTGTTGATGAATGTCAGTGAATGCCATGTTTTCTGCATGGAGGAATTCAGAGACACACCTTTGCTTCCTACTCACTTCTACATCAGATACCATTCTGTCAGACCACCCCTCTGCTGCCATCTGTTAGACAGCGACAAAATGTAATGGAATATTGGTGGGAAGGTTCAACCTCTACTGCCATACCACCATCATACGCCTCTGATGTTGTGGGCCAACATAATAAAATAGGAGGCACTATTTTCTAAGCAGCCCTCATAGATAATGAATGTGAACCTCAGAGGCTACATGGCTTACCTGCGCAGTATTACAGAAGAAGTCACAGACTGATCCAGAGAGAAGTAACTCAGTCACTCCTTTTAAAGTCTAGACCACACCCACACTTGCATCACTGTGTATAATTTGTAGCAGTATGCTAACTAATCTTTGAATGGATGAATCAAAAACTGGATGGCTCAAAACCAATGGTGGGAATCGGTTATGTGACTCTGTAATACATTTTTTCCTACATTTTCTTTCTGTTATAATGATCAATGATTACTTACATTAAACAAATACATTTCCCAGTTGTATTTTCCTCTTCTGCAAGATATCTTTTTTTGCTTTTTGACTTCAAACATTTTATGTAATCCAATTAAAGATCGCATTTTATTTTATACTTGCCTTGAGAGGATTCAGTAACAGCAGATGTCTCTCTGTAGGGTACCAAGTACAAGGTAACATCCTGTGGATATTTCCTGTCTATCAAATTTAAATGAGAATCAAATTTGTCTTGAGTTTGTCTTGGAGTTTTACAACAGCAAGTACTGGAAAATATTGATACATTTTATCGATACACTCTTTTATTTCCCTCTGCTTTCTGTTGCATCTATTTTCTTGTCATTCTTCTCTCCTGGAGCCTTGGTCTCAGTATTTATCTCTGCATGGTAGTCTGTCCATGAAGACATTTTTTCACAGCTCTTGTATTTAGCCAGCAAGTGTTACTGCTCCAAGTGCTTCTGTGCAATATGCCATTAACTCATCAGGGTATTTTCTATCACCCTTATTACCCTAAGAGTCTTCAAAAAGACAAGCAAGCATCTTCTATCAAGGGAACGGTGGCCAGGCCTAAATACTAAGACAGGCATTTCCTAGTATTTCACAAGACTTGTAGGAGTTAAAGAACGCTCTGAGGTTTCCATAAAACTCACTGACATCTTTTTGTACAATATATTTCTTAACACACATAAAACTTGTGTATGAAATGTCCCTGATATTTCACTGGTGTGTGCTCTGATTGTATAAACATTTTGGGTCATGCAACAAGGAGACTTCACAGTGCTACCCAGCTGCCAGTTGGACCATGTCATATAGCCGGCTGAACTCAAGCAGAAGGGTTTTTTTTCAAGTAGTTATAAGAACAAGAAATGTATTTTAATTTCTAAATGAAAGAGTATTTTAAAATATGAATCTGATTTTTTTTGTTGTTCAAATATTTAAAAAGAAAAAACAGCTTTTCTTTCATTGTAAGATTTTGCCAGGTTAGATCAAGAGTTCCATTTAATTCTGAAATCTTTTTTTGTTGTTTGTAAACTTACGTATTTATTGTTCACTATACAGTAAAATATTCAGCACAACAGGAAGAAACCAGGGCATGAGAGGAATCAAAGTTCTTTGTGTTTCTTTTTTCTTCTTTTTTTTTTTTAACTATTATCTCCTGAAATATATTACTTACTCCATCTTTTGCCATGTTTGAGCAAGATTTTCATTAGATTTTGTTGTGTTTTGGCAAAATCTCACATTTACAACCACACTGCTCTCTCTGGCAAAGTTCAGTTTCTAAAACATTTACCTTTGTAAATAACACAGAAGAAAAATACTTAAAAGCTACAGTTTTGTACCTGTTTATCTCTGCATTCTAGAGCAAAGTTTGTGGCTTTGAAGATTTTCCTCTTGAAACTACGTAGGTAAGATACAGCCAAAAGATACAGCCTCATATTTCTGGGAATATTCTTAACTGGATTTACGTGTGATCTCTTCTTTCTTTGATTTAATGAAGAGGGAAATTCAGAGATTACAAAAAAAAAAACAAAAAGTGGGAAGCATTTTTATTAGAAAGAAAATCATTGCTGAGAGGGTGCAGCTAAGGGAGAAGCAAAATTGGGATGGTAAAATGGGCTGCAACAAAAATAATGGTTTGGAAAAATTCGTTTCTTATGGCTCTTGTCCTTCCCATTCTTCTCTTCCACAGGCTGTTGACATAAACCTGAGGAGCTGATGAACTGCTAAAAATGCTTGACTTTACATGAGAATGTGTCTCAGTAAAGACGGAGAGAACAGTAATACTATGAATATAATGGGTTAGCAGAATTATTTGTGAACAGAGAAACTTTTAAATCTTTGTCCAAAACACTGAAAAATTAGTTCTTTAATATTCTATACCGTGAAGGTTGGGCAGTATATTCTTCATTTTACTGCCAGAGAATGAGATTTACTTCACTTGCTATTTCACCCTAAGAGTCACCAATCAAACTGAATATGGCATGCAGTCCTTCACAGCAAAATATTCAAATAACTTTCCCTGCCAGCAGTCAAAGAATCAGCTGAGTAGAGTGCCTCTCACTGCCTTTTGTTTATTCCTGAATGAAGAGATCCTCACCTCCCCTCCAAAGACAGGCTGAGGGAGCTGGGTATGTTCAGCCTGGAGAAGAGAAGGCTGCAGGGTGACCTCACTGAGGCCTTTCAGTACCTAAAGGGAGTCTATAAACAGGAGGGGAGCCAACTCTTTGAAAGGGTAGATAATAGGAGGACAAGGGGAAATGTTTTTAAGTTGAAGGAGGGAAGATTTGGGTTGGATATCAGGGAGAAGTTCTTTACTGTGAGAGTGGTAAGGTGCTGGAACAGGCTGCCCAGAGAGGTTGTGGATGCTTCATCCCTGGAGGTGTTCAAGGCTAGGTTGGATGGGTCCCTGGGCAGCCTGGTCTATTATTAAATGTGGAGGTTGGTGGCCTTGCCTGCGACAGGGAGGCTAGAGATTCATGATCCTTGAGGTCCCTTCCAACCTGGGCCATTCTGTGATTCTGTAAAACAAAATGTTGAAGCCTGTACAAACTCCCCGTGTCTGGCCCTGGGGCAAGCACTGCTGTCTTTCTACGTTTAAGAGTTTCCTCTTATTCTAGTCAGATTTTCCCAGTTTCCTCACCCTAGAATTGTTATTTCCCAACAGTTTTCCTTTAAGTTTAATAAAAATTTCACAAGAAAATAATAACTGAAGAATTTTTTTTTAAGTTAGAGCTAGATGGTCATTATAATCCCTTCCGGCCCTTCTCTGATTCTCTGATTCAATGGGCTGTGTCTGCTGCTGCGCTCTGCTTGCTTACTGCTCCTTTGAGTACTTCTCAGAGTAGAAGGTCAGTACTGCACAGGATCCCCAGTGATGACTGGGACAGAGAAGACATCTGCATGAATTACTTTCTCAGCTGGCCAGACAGAGGCAACAGGAGTATGGCAGAGTGACCTCACTCCAGCCTCCTGTTGTAGTGGTGTATAAGTTTTCTAAATTCAGTCTTGGCCCTGGTCAGCATCACTGAGCTCCTCACTGCTTCCCCAAAATGCTGATGACGTATCTTTGCTGCCTTGAGTTACTGTAGTAGAGGATAAAGAATTGCATGAGTCCTCTATTCATTTCCTTCTTTACCATCAAGTACAGTAATTGAGTCTCTTTATATTTATAGAAATCCAGTGGACTTAAACAATGACAACAGTTTGCCAACTGAAAAGTCCAGCAGCTGGAATGGCTCACCTGATAGAGCTGATAATAATCCTGGTCTGTTCACCATCAAGAGTGTGGAAATTATGGACTTTATCCATGGTCTTAATTCTTGGAAAAAATCTATCCTGCCTTCAAGTCACTAGAAGCATAATATTTTTAGGATTCTAAATATATTCCATTTTCCTGTTGAAATGAGTTCTCTTAATTTTAGAGGCAAATATTCAAACCAAGCAGGAAAGGGTACTCTCCCTCACTAAAACAAAAGCAAAAGAGCAAAAAAGGTTAGTTTAGGGTGCACAAAATCTGATTTCATTAGATTTGTTATTTTTAAGTAAAGTAGAAAAAACTGGATGTCTACGTAGACATACATTTTCAGATCTACTGACTGGTTTCATTTTAGCTGAATTGTCTGCCTAAAGCTAAAAGATCACATAATCATAGAATCACCAAGGTTGGAAGAGACCTCCAAGATCATCTAGTCCAACTGCTTTCCTACTGCCAATACTTCTCCACTAAACCATGTTTGTTAGTACAACATCTAATTAGATATTTCTTGCACACCCCCAAGGATGGTGACTCAACCACCTCCTTGAGCAGCCTGTTCCAATATATCACTGCAAACTTACTGAGGATGCACTTAGTGCCCTCATCCAGGTCATCAATAAAGATATTGAACAAGACAGGCCCCAATACCGACCCTTGGGGAACACCACCTCTAACCGGTTGCCAGCTGGATTTAACTCCATTCACCACCACCCTCTGGGCTTGGCCCTCCAGCCACTTCTTTACTCAGCAAAGAATGTATATGTCCAAGCCACGGACCGCCAGCTTTCCAGCAGAATGCTGTGGGAGACAGTGTCAAAGACTTTGCTGAAGTCTAGGTAGACCACATCAACAGCCTCTCCCTCTTCCACCAGGTAGGCCAGTGTATGAATCCTTCTTTGTTTTTTCTGGCTCAAAGCTTGCTTCCTGAGGTATTCCTTGTGATAAGACTCTAGGAGATGAGAGGTGGGTGTCGCTGTATGGCAATCAACATCACTGTCTGGACAATTTTACATTTGAAAGCATTTCTTTGGAGCTGTTTGCCTTCGGAAGGGAGTGCTCAGGACTGTTTACTGGACTGTTTACTGGTAGAAGATCTATCCTGTGACCAAATAACTCCTGTCTGCTATGGGAGATTGTGGGGTGATACCATTGTACCCTGTGAAGACAAGATACAAGTTGGCACCTCCGTACTCCCTCTTATCTGCTGGCAAGGCCTGGAAGATGGGAACAAAAGGAGTTCCTGCTGAGATCCAAAAGCCAGAAGCTGTCACTCTAAAAAGAGCTGACTCAACAACTTTGGACTTATAAATACTGCCATTGGAAATCATTGCAGTAGTCACGGTATTCACAAATCATCACCGTCATCGCCATGGTCACCTTCATCGTCAACGGAACAACACCTGATGACCCACCTCTACTGAAGACTGAACTACGAACCTCACTGGATCCATGGTGGCGACTATCTTCCTCTTGCTTCCTATAAAGACTCCTTGCTCCTATTTCTTATCTTTTCTATTGCCCTTCTTCCCTTTCCCATCACCCTAATTCATAATAGTATCTGTCCTCCCCCATCTCCCTGATTAAGATTTGTAATAAACTGGTCAGACCAACATTTGAACCGTTGTTTCTTAATCTCACCGTCAGGTATACATATATCAAAAGAACTTATTCTCCCTCCTATAAATTGGAGGGGGACAGCCAGACAACCTTAGAAGGAGATAGGTTGGTCAAGAAGGACCTACCTTTTGTGAACCCATGCTGGCTAGGTCTGATCTCCTGGTTGTCCCACACATGCCATGTGATCTCCCCCAGGATGATCTGCTCCATAACCTTTCCTGGCACTAAGGTCAGGCTGACAGGTTTGTAGACCTCCAGATCCTCCTTACCACCCTTCTTGTAAATGGGTTCACATTGGCAAGCCTTCAATCCTCTTGTTCTTCAATCCCATTCAATCCATTTGCTGCGGAGACTAGCTTCAGAGCAGGTAAGAGTGCACTGGGCAAGGGATCCGGAGTAAAAAAGGCCAACAAAAAAAGCTCTTTTTAAGGCTTTTTTGAAGCCAGCAACAGTGCTGCATTTGTGCTGGGGGGCTGGCATCTTGTGGGCGGGCTGCTGAGCAAGCAGGAGTGGAGCTGGCACATTAGCCGCACCGTTTAAACACCCTATGAACTTGTCATCACCCACTCTTGACCTCGGCAATGGTGATAAGCTTTAAATAGCCCCGGGGAGCACAGAGCACACCAGGTGAGTAACTGTTGTTGCTGCGACTGAGAATGGGGAGGTTGAGTGAGTGAGAACAGCCCACACTGCCCATATGGTGCTGCAGCTGTGGGTGTGGGAGGTGGCTCAGGCAGTGAGGAGTGTAAGTGTTGTCTCTGTTTGCTCAGGAGACTGGCTTTCCTCTTGGCAGTCTCTGAGACCACAGGCCTAAACGTGGTCTCCACCAGACAGTGGACTTGCTCCAAGAAGACTGTGGTGAACCAGACAGAGGGCCTGCCCAGAAATGTGGCTGTTCAAGTCTCTGGCTGCAGGGAGTGCCTGAGCCTGCTGCTGCTGGAGGAGGGTGGCAGGGATTCCACCTGTGCGAGGTGTGAGCAGGTGATGAGCTGCTCAGCCTGGTAGTGGAGCTCAAGGAGGAGGTGGAGAGACTAAGGGCCATCAGAGAGTGTGAGCGGGAGATTGACTGGTGGAGTGACTTGTTGGTGTGCCAGAGGGAAGGGTGCCAGAGAGATACCCCCCAGAAAAGTGGCGGACCCCTACCCTGTCACAGTCAGACAGACCTGACAGATGAGGAGGGTTGGAAGAGAGTCCCAACTCCAACGGGAGCCCCCCCTGCCTGCCTACCCCACTTCCCCGGGTCCCACTAAGCAACAGGTTTGAGATGCTGGAAATTGAAGAGGAGGTGAGTGGTGAGGCTGTGTAGCCTCACCACTGTGAGCTGTGTAGAGGGAGGATCTGTGTAGGAGGGAGCCTAAGGTGAGGCAGTCACCCCCACACTTGAGACTGCCTCTGTCAGGAAAGAAAGAAGGGTAGTCGTGGTAGGCTACTTCCTTCTCAGAGGAACGGAGGGTCCCATTTGCAGACCCGACCCGAGCCATCGGGAAGTGTGCTGCCTTCCTCAGGCCCAGATCAAGGACATAACTAGAAAACTCCGAAAGCTGGTTCAGTCCATTACTTCCCATTACTCATAGTTCAGGTGGGCAGTGATGAAATCACTCGGAGAGGTCTGCAAACTATGAAAAGAGATTTCAGGGGTTTAGGGTATTTAGTTCAAGGAGCGGGAGTACAAGTGATCTTTTGTTCTATACCTTCAGGGGCAGTGAAGGACATGGAGCAGGCTTGGAAAGCACAAGTAATGAATAATTGGCTCAGAGGCTGGTGTCGTGGCAGAAACTTTGGGTTCTTTGATCATGGGGCAGTTTACTCAGCCCCTGGCCTGTTGTCCGTCCATGGAACGCACCTATCTCAAAAGGGGATACAAATCCTAGCTCAGGAGCTAGCAGGGCTTATCGAAAGAGCTTTAAACTAACTATGACGGGGGAAGGGGACAAAATAGGGCTCACCAGAGATGAGCCTAGGGAAACAATGCTGAGCTGGGGGTGAGGCAGATGACTTGGCTGAAGTGCATCTACACCAATACACACAGCATGGACAACAGGCAGGAGGACCTGGAAGTGATTGTGCAGCAGGCTAACTATGACCTAGTTGCTATTACTGAACCATGGTGGGACCACTCCCATGACTGGAGTGCTGTGATGGATGGCTACAAGCTCTTCAGAAGGGATAGACAAGGAAGGAAGAGTGGTGGTGTGGCTCTTTATATTAAAGAGTGTTTTGATGTTGAAGAGCTTGGTGTTGGGAATGATAAAGTTGAGTATCTATAGATAAGGATCAGGGGGAAGGCCTGTAGGGGCGATATGTTGGTGGGGACCTGTTATAGACCACCTAATCAGGATGAAGAGAAGGACAAGGCATCTACGAGCAGCTGGCAGAAGCTGCACAATTGCCAGCACTCGTTCTCATGGGAGACTTCAACTTCCATGATAGATGTTGGAAATATAGTACAGCGCAGAGGAAGCAGTCCAAGAGGTTTTTAGAGTGTGTGGAAGATAGCTTCCTTACGCAGCTGCTACAAGAGCCTACCAGGGGTGGTGCCCTGCTAGCCCTGCTCTTCACTATCAGAGAAGGACTGCTGGGAGATGTGAAGGCTGGGGACTGTCTTGGGCAGAGTGACCATGAAATTGTAGAATTCTCTGTTCTTGGAGATGTTAGAAGGGTGACCAGCAAAACTGCAATCTTGAACTTCCAGAGGGTGGACTTTGACCTGTTCAGGACGCTTGTTGCAGGGGTCCTTGGGAGTTGCTCTTCGTTGTGGTTTGGTGATTTTTTTGTGGTCAGTATTCCACATCAGAATATCATGTGAACCAGTGGGAGTTAAAGAGTTAATGTTCTGGTTCCGTTTACTGCCCCTTATGGGCATTTGGAGCATCCTGATGGGAGGGGAGGTGCAGCTTCCCCGGGAGGACTTGGCGCGAAGAGGAAATCGGGTGGAGCTCCGGACGGGACCCAGCGCTTGGCTTCCCCCACTGCCCCAGATCAGCCTTCTCAGCTCGCCGCGGAGGGCGGCACGTGGTCCCCTCGCGCTATTGTGGTTTGATTTCGCATTTTGGATACTCTTCTCTCTCTCATTTTGTTTGATTTGGTTAAATTTAGTAAATTACCGTTCCCTCTCAGATCGGTGCTGGTGCATTTCTTCTGTTAAACCCATCTGCTAGCTCCCTGCTCTTTCCCCTCTCCCAGAGCGTGTGGCCTGGGGCCGGCCGGATCGTGCGGCAAACCGTTAGTACCCCTTCCTTTTTTTCCCTCGCTCTTTTGTCTCTCTCTCTCTCTCTCTCTCTTTTTTTTTTTTCTTTTTTTTTTTTTCCGGGGCCTGCGCCTCCCTGTCACGGACTTGTATCCAGGGATAACCCCATGACATTCTTGAAAGATAAAGGGGTCCAGGAAGCCTGGACGCTCCTCAAGATGGAAATCTTAAAGGCACAAGATTGGGCTGTTCCTGAGTGCCATAAGGCAAACCGGAGGGGAAGAAGACCGATGTGGATGAACCGGGAACTACTGTTGAGACTCCGGAAGAAAAAGAGAGTCTAGGTCCTCTGGAAGAAGGAAAAGGCTACTTGGGGAGATAAGGAAGGTATGCAGGGAGGAAGTTAGGAAGGCAAAAGCCCAGCTTGAACTCCAATTGGCCACTGCAGTAAAAGAGCATAAGAAATCCTTTTACAAATATATCAATGGTAAGAGAAGAACCAAGGAGAATTTCCATCCTTTACTTAATGCAGCAGGGAATGTGACCACTGAGGATAAGGAGAAGGCTGATGTCCTCAACACCTTCTTTACATCTGCCTTTAATAGGCAGATCAGTTATCCTCGGGGCGCTTTACACCCCGATCTGGAAGTCTGGGATGGTACGCAGAATACACCCTGGTGATTCAGATGGAGACAGTTAGAGAGCTCCTATCCTCCATCTGGACTGTCACAAGTCCATGGGACCAGATGGGCTCCACCATAGGGTGCTGAGGGATCTGGCGGAGGTGATTGCCAAGCCACTTTCTGCCATCTATCAGCGCTCCTGGTTATTTGGAAAGGTCCCAGAGGGTTGGAGTCTTGCCAGTGTGACTCCCATCTACAAGAAGGGCCATAAGGAAGATCCAGGGAACTACAGGCCTGTCAGCCTGACCTTGGTACCACGGAAAGTTATGGAGCAAATCATCTTGGGTGAGATCACACGGCATGTGCATGGCATCCAGGGAATCAGGCTCAGTCAGCACGGGTTCATGAAAGGCAGGTTGTGCTTGACCAACCTCATCTCCTTCTACGACTGGGTGACCAGACTGGTAGATGAGGGAAAGGCTTTTGATGTAGTCTGCCTAGACTTCAGCAAAGCCTTTGACACTGTCTCCCACAGTATTCTCTTGGGGAAACTGGCTGCCCATGGCCTGGACAAGTATACACTTCTTTGGGTAAGGAACTGGATAGAGGGCCATGCCTAATGGGTAGTAGTTAATGGAGTTAAGTCCAGCTGGTGACCCATTACAAGTGGTGTCCCGCAGGGGTCAGTACTGGGGCCCATCTTGTTTAATATCTTTATTGATGACCTAGATGAGGGGATTGAGTGTACCGTCAGTAAGTTTGCCGATGACACCAGACTGGGAGGTAGTGTTGATCTGCCTGAGGGTAGGGAGGCCCTTCAGAGGAATCCAGATAAGCTGGATCGCTGGGCTGAGGTGAATGGGAAGAGGTTCAACAAGGCCAAGTGCCAGGTGGCACTTTGGCCACAATAACCCTATGCAGTGCTATAGGCTTGGGGATGAGTGGCTGGATGACTGTGAAGAGGAAAGGGACCTGGGGGTATTGGTTGATGCTCGGCTGAACATGAGCCAACAGTGTGCCCAGGTGGCCAAGAGGGCCAATGCCATCCTGGCCTGCATTAGAAATAGTGTGGCCAGCAGGAGCAGGGAGGGAATCAGCCCCCTGTACTCAGCACTGGTGAGGCCGCAGCTCAAGTATTGTGTTCAGTTTTGGGCCCCTCACTACAAGAAAGACACTGAGGCCCTGGAACTTGTCCAGAGAAGGGCAACAAAACTGGTGAGGGGTCTGGAGAACAAGTCTTATGAGGAGTGGCTGAGGGAGCTGGGATTGTTCAGTCTGGAGAAGAAGAGGCTCAGGGGAGAGCTCATTGCACTCTACAACTTCCTGAAGAGAGGTTGTGACGAGGAGGGGTTTGGCCTCTTCTCCCAAGCAACAAACAGGACCCGAGGAAATAGCCACAAGTTGCGCCACAGATTTAGATAAGACATAAGGAAAAACTTTTTCTCTCAGAGAGTGGTCAGGCACTAGAATGGCCTGCCCAGGAAGGTGGTGGAGTCACCGTCCCTAGCAGTGTTCAAAAGGCATCTGGATGAGGAGGTATGAGATATGGTTTAGTAGCTTGTGGTAGCAATGGTAATGAGTAGACGGGTGGACTAGATGATCTTGTAGGTCATTTCCAGCCTTGTGATTCTATGATTCTATGATTCTGTGATTCTCTGGGACCTCTCCAATTGACAAGGAGCATGGATAGATGGTGGAAAGTGCCTTGGCTTTCACCTCTGCCAGCTCCCTCAGCACTCTTGGGTGGATCTTATCTGGCCCCATGGACTTGTGGCAGTCCAGGTGGAACAGCAGGTCTCTTCTTGAATCATGGAGGTTGTTTCCTGCTTCCCATCCCAGACTTCCAGGCCAGGGGGTATAATACTCTGAGGTCACTGGTCTGACTACTGAAGACAGATGTAAAAAAGGCATTGAGAAACTCAGCCTTTTTCTTATCCCCAGTGGTCACGTTTCCCACTGCATCCAGTAAAGAATGGAGATTCTCCTTAGCCCTCCTCTTACTGTTAATATATTTGTAAAAAAGTTTTTTTTCTCTTTTACGCCAATGGCCAAGTTGAGTTGAAGTTGGGCTTTTTCCTTTCTAATTTTCTCCCTGCATACCCTAATAACTTTTAGCAACTTCCTTGTACTCTCGTGAAGACTAAAATGTGTAAGACAATGGTATAGAGAATAGAGATTGAGGAAGAAGAGAGGGCTTTAAATGAGTCATGAAATTTCTGACAAACAATATGCAAGCACTAAAATAAATCCTTGTATCTGCTCAAATGAAGATGATGGCCTCAAGCTGTGCCGGGAAGGTTCATGTTTGTCACAGTTTAATGATTTTGGTTATCGGTATTCCACATCATAACTCCCAGTGCTCTACATGATGTAAAAGAGTTAATGCCCCAGTTTTGTGGATTGTCAATATTTCTGGTGACCTGTTTCTCAGAAGAGAAGAACAACTACGTATTCCAGGAGACTTTACTGTTCTTTTTCCATTTTCCATTTAGAGGGAAAGATAACAATGTTCCCAAGTCATGAGAGGCCCGTTCTTTTACTGCTCATCTCTGTGGTGTGTGTTCCCTAGCCATCTCGCCTTCAGCATTAGAGTAAGACCTTTGGCTTTGGACACTCTCTCTCTCATTTTATTTGATTTATTAGCCTCAATTCCAATTGTATTGTATTATATTATGTTATCTAGCATTCTGATATCATATTTAGTAAATTAGTTTTTCTTCCTTAGCTCGTTGCCTCTGTTTTGTTTTTATACCCATCTCCCACCTTCTTCCCTTTTCCCCCTTTCCCTCCCTCAAGGCAAGGTTCTGCAGATCCCTGCATTGCATTTAGTCATGGAATTGGGCCAAACCGCCCCATAAGCCATGGACAAGGTTGGATATTATGAAAAATCTATTCCTCTGAAAGAGTGATCAGGCTGAACAGGATGTCCAGTGAATTGGTTGAGTCACCGTCCCTGGAGGAGTTCAAGAAATGTGTTGATGTTGTACTAAAGGACATAGTTTAGTGGGGAGACATTGATGGTAGGTGAACAGTTGGACTGGATGATCTTGAAGTTCTTTTTCAACCTCGGTGATTTTATGATTCTATAACATAAGAAAAAAGATTTATAGATTCAGAAATACATAATATACTGAGAACTTGACCATTGGTCATTAACAAAGTCTGTTCAGTATCTTTGCAAAAGCAGAAACCAAGCTTTGGACAGAAGCGTACCTAGTATCTTTTATTTTCAGTACACTGTATTCAGGAAGAGTAACTTAAAAGGAAGTAAATTCAAACCGAGTGAGGAATTTAAAAATTTTACAACAAAATGTGGTTAATGGTTACTACTTCTTACATATAAGTTTGCTTTGTAAAAATATAAGCATACTCTACACATTTTAAAAAATGCAAGCATTGATTATTTTTGCTAAATGTAAGTAACAGAAAAGTTGGTTATTTCTTATGCAAAAGCCATGTGCAAAGCAGGGATGCAAAAAGCTGTCTTGCCTCCAAAACTATATTCACAATCATTTTTAAAGTACCAAGTTATAATAGCAACATGGCATGGTTTTCATTTCCTACTGCATTTTTTGTTTGTACCATTACTTATTTTATGCCCACATTGAATACTCACATTTCTTTTAGTATTGAATTCCAAAAATGTCTTCATTCCCGTGACCTTGTTCTTGCTTTTTCTTTTCCTGCTGCAGTCTCTGCAATGCTTTCTAATTTGCAGTTTTCATCTTCTGAAGCTACAGCACTTGCACAGATCTGCTCAGATGCGTTCACTGCTTCACTTGTATGGTATGCTGGTTTGTGCACAGTGAGGTAATGCCACGCTAGCTGCCCTGCTGTAATCTTTGTAGCTACTGTGGTTACTAATATCATCTATAGCAACAATAAATATCAGCCCAAGTACACAGCCATGTGGTGTTCTGTTATTAACCGTTTGCAAAGACAGAGCTGACCTTTAATTCCCACTCTATTTGCAAACTTTTAATCAGTTTTTCATTTATTTTCATTACTTCTCTTCACGTTCTCTTCCTGAAAAGCTCTGGCAAAGGTTTCAATAATTCAGGTAATTTTTTGAAGGCCATTACAATTGCAATTGCACAGGAGTCATATGCTTTGCAGTGTGACACCATTTCTACTTACAGGGCAGAAGAGTAAAATTAAGCTTTTAAAATTATTTTATTTGTGTACATGGTGTTTTAAGGTGAGATCTAATGACGTAACAAACAACTGATAAAACGTTTTATAATTGCTTGGCTATGAAAGAAACTATAATTAAATTTCACAGGACATTAAACATTAATCCATTTATCACCATTTGCACAGGACTTGCAGAAAGATCTTAGACTGCTATTGCTGGTGGCTCCTTTCCTTTGAGATTTCACCTCATACTGATCTTTGTCTGTCATCCTCCTCAGCTTCTCTCCTCTCCTGTAAAATCATGTTCCCAGATCCTTCTCCTTTTCAATTAGTTGTGAGGCTTGTGGCTTCTTTCCGTCAGTGTCACCCTTGACCAAACTCTTGGTCCTGCTCTTTCAAAAAGAGCAGAAGGAGAACAGATTCAGCACTGACCTGAACTCAGAGTTGCACAACAATTAGAAGCTACAGGATATAGTTACAGAAAAACAAAACAGTTTTTTTCAGATTTTTCACATTTCCATTATTTTTGTGTGAATTTCCTTCGCTTCATTTTCAGATTCAGTGAGCTACTCAAATAAAATTCTTTACTTTTTAGAAAATTCTATGTCTTGCTCTTTNATAAGGATATGAGGACAAGTGAGAAAAAAGTTGCAGAATATTATCACTGAGATAACGTCTGCTCCCACATATTGTGGTACATGGCATGAACCACAGAACAGCCATACTTGTATGGAAGAACAAAAGTAAAGTTTGTAAAAAAACCTGATCTTTCTGGACATCAACAAGGCCTTTTATATGGGCTAATACTCTTAAGAGCAAATTCAGATTGCTTCCATAATAGAAGCAGCCTCCGTCACTCCTGAGTGGGAAAGAATTAGGACAATGTTTCTGCCTCAAGGAGTTGACAGTATAAGGTGCTGAGCCTATCTTTAGAATGACAGGTATGGTTTCTGAACACCTGTGAGCCTTCTATACAGCTCAAACAAGAAGATCCTTCTACGCATAGAATTTAACACTGGAGTTTGACTGTCCATTCCACTGTAATATCAACCATGAATTATATGAAACAGAAGTTGAAAATGACATTAGAACTGGAAAGAAAGAAAAGGTAGTGGAAAATTCTTGTCTTTGAAATAATTCAGCTTTCTTTTTATTACATAATTTTCTTTTGGGTTTTCTGTCTTGCTTATGTGTGTATAATAAGAAGGGTTTTAGAAAAAAATAGCTTATGTTAAGATATACTTATTTCAAATCATGCTCCTCTTACTGCATTTTTCATTGTTACATAATTTCAAAAAGTTGAGTTCTATGAGGTCTTGTTTTAACTAACGTTGTATTAATGAGTACCAAAATAAATGAAAGCTCTGTGGAAATGAGAGTCATATAACACACAATAATTCTACCTGCATTTCTGTTAAGGCTTTTAGTAACCAAAAGAAAGCTCTGTGTTCAAGGAGGTAGTTTCCCATAAGATCACATGGAAATTGATTGACTGTTTACAGTATTAGAGCACTGTCCAAACATTTGCTCTGCTTGTTCAATTACCGTTAACAAGGCCTTGTTATATAAGCAAAACCCAATTAAAAGAAAAACTAATGAATCACCTCACCACAGTTTAGTCATATATCACTAAAGCATATCGGAACTGTGGTATTGAAATAATATGTATTTTAAAAGATATCATGAAAGAGGGAACTACTATTATAGTATCATGAGGGGAAGAAAGAAAACAAAGTGTACATTGGTGCAAGCAATTAAATACAAAAAAAAGCAAAACAAATCTTATCCGAGGAAAAGCTGGTGAGGTACAATAAAAAGGAAAACCTAAATGAAACTTCCAAGCAGGACTGTTCTACATTTGTATCCTTAAAGGAGACATAAAGATTGTGTCTGCTCATTTGGAGGAATCTATAATGAAATATCACTTTTTGCGTATCCTTCCTTCAGGAATTTTTTTCTTAATTTAGCAGATGTACCCTTTTTACTGAAAACAGTAAACAGTTCCTTGTTGTTTCTACTGAATTCCTCTCTAGTTACAACCCAGAAAACACTGTTAGCAAGACTACCACTTTTAGTTGACAGCATGTTTGATGTGGACTTGTACAACTGACCGTTTAGAAGGCAGTAGAAACTGTGCTAACGACAGAACATTCAGCCCACTTTATGATAGAGCACAGATAAGAAGATTTAAAGCATGATTGTAAGATTAAAAGTGGGAAAAACATTTTGGTAAAAATCTATCCCCATTGGCTCAAAGGCAGCAGCCTAGCTTGCTTTCCAGACTGAACATGGTTCTTTACCATCAAAGGACAAAACCCAGCGATTTCCTATACAAAATTTATTTCCCACTTCCTACACTTAAAGCCAAGGCTAGCGGGGGATATTTTCTGATAATAAAGGAAACAGATTCATTGAAAGAATCATATAAGTTAGATATCTATTTCATGTTTTACTATGGCTGGCAGCCAAAATAAAATAGATATATCTGCTTCAAAGTAGAATTCAAAGGATGGAGAGAACTAGGGAAATCTAAATATCTCCACAGAGAAGCAAGAAATCTGTTGACTTTCGAAGTCTTCAGCCTACAAAGTGAATGGTAAACTAATTAAATTCAACATTTTCCTACCTCACAATTTACCGTCAGTCTTATTTTTTTCTTCTCAAGTAACATAAGAGCATGCTTTCATCATACATGAATGAGAAATTGGTTTTAATGAGAGAAAATGGTTTCATTCTATTTTATGTAATCACTTTTGGAATACTTCGTCAGTATGACCCTCACTTTATTCTTTTTTTTCTAAATTAGAATGGTGTTCATTCACTGCTGTTGTTGCAAAGTCTACAAAATCAGTTCTTAGAAAACTTATGACAGACCTCCATCTTGACACCGATTTTTCTTTGGAATCCAAATTCAAAAATGTTAAAATCCAAAAGTGAAATGAAGTGTAATTACTACATTCTGAAGTATCTGAGATAGGTTTCTTGTTTGTTGGTTGGTTTTTTTTTTTTTTTTTGTTTACCTCAATAATGTTCTCGGTTAGAATGGATGAGGAGGAACAAATACTTCTTCACAAACTATGATTTGTGCACATACAAACCAGGATATTAAATAAACATGGGTTCAAGATTTAATAATGATGATAGTTCTGTATAAAATCATCCCTCTAGTGGTGAATTTTACACAGAATTATCACTCTTGCAGTTAGAAGCTGTGTGTACAACTGTGGAAGGACAGCTGTTTAAGGAAAGTTCTAATTGTTTTCTTAAGTTTCATATTTTTGTCATATTTCACTCATTTTAGAAATATGATAAATACGGACAGTATTGTCAGTCATCCAGTCCTTTGTTTTGTTATGAAGCATAAGCTCATTCCTCACTCTGCTCACATCTTCTCTCCTAAAAGAAAGAACAAAACTCACTTTAGATAAAAAACAAATAATTTTCAATACAGCAGTTTTCTTAGCCTTGGATTCACTTCTTGATGTAGCTGCTGACAGACAGCTTTGTCTGGGATGTACCAGCTAGTTCTAAATTTCATTTCTGAGACTACTTATGCAATCTTTTAGACATAAAACTCCTACTTCTTATCTGATAATATAGCCAAACCTGTATCTCAAAACAGTCCAAAAATGGTCAAGTTTAACAGCTTGAGTATCTTGATCATACAAAGCTAATTGTGGTGAAGTATTTAAAGCAAATACAGTAACAGAAGTACATTGTCTTACAGCTTGCTTTCCAGGCAAAATGTTTTTTGTTGTTGTTTTTTGTTTTGTTTTTTTGTTTTGTTTTTTTTGCGGGGGGGGGAGGGGTGGAAGAGGTGTTAATGTTCTGGGTTTTTTTGGTTGTTTTCTGCATGTTCTCTTTTGTTCTTACGGGAACACCTATCTGGACAAATTTCTGTTGCCTCCCAGTGATTGGACTGTTTCCAGTGGGATCCTAATTTCTGTTCTCACACAAGCATCTCCCCAAACACCAGTTCAGAGAATAGCTCTGAGGCCTCTGAAATGGGCTGAGCTGGAGTTCCCTGGGACCTACCTTGTTGAAAGTGCCCGTGTCTCACAAGAACTGTGGGTAAAATTTACTGTTACAGAAGCAGCATCAAAGAAGAGATATAGATATCATTTTATCTTTTCTCCTTTTGCTTATTGAACAGTCTTAATCCTTACCCACAAGGCTTTTTCTCTCTTTTGCCTTTCTGATTCTCCCTCCCATTCCACTGTGGGGAAGCAACTAAGCAATTTTGGAATGGCTTACCTTACAGCCAGAGTTAAACTAGCACAGATTGATTTTCAGACCACTCTGATATCTAGGATTGAAAGTGCCAAGCCTATTGTTGGTCCTTGGAAGCAGTGAAATTGTTTTGGATAAGTTCTCTGCAATACCCTCCAAAGTATCTTTAAGAATATCAACCTAAAGGAAAAAGTTGATTCACCTGCATGATGCAAGATTCTCAAGAGCACACCTCAGGAAGTGGCCTTTAACCAGAAGACACTCTTCCTTTGGAGGCTAGCCTTCAAATGAGCCCAGGGAAGTGTCATGCAGGAAGCACAAGTGAATTGCTTGCACCTGTGCTTCCTGGGCCAGCCACTCCCTTCACCAAGTGCTCAATCATCAGTTCAGCGTTCAACATTACAATTCCCTATTTCCACTGATAAAACTGTTTTTTCCATTAGTTAACATTGGAGGATAGCAAAAGGAACATGCTGCTTTTCAGGGCTACCTTTTTGTTTTGCATATCACACACACATTATTTGCTTTGTGAGGACAACTAGCTATCAGTGAGCTTAAACTAAACATATGACCTTATATTCCCCATATTTCCATATGCCACTGCATCTATTCTCAAACTGAGGTTTTACAGTCCTATAAATTCAACTTTCAGGCTGATAATACAGAATTAAAAATACTGAGTCCTTATAGTATAATTAATTCTCTAGTGTATATTTATTCAAGATATTTTGAACAAATATGCTTTATGCTGATAGACATCATATATTTTCTCTCAGCCAATGTAAAATTTGGCATACAGGAAGCATAAATGCAAGCTAATTTGAATAAAATATAAGCAGCTGACAGTCAAGATCAATATTGGTCATGCTTAGTGAGATGGCTCTTCCACAAATATGGTTTTTAGTGCCAGGGGCTCTATTTACTCTTTATCACTTTTTCATTCAGGTTGTGATCTCCTGGACCAACTCAATTCACTGCAATCTGCAACCAGTTTTCTTTCCCATTTACATCAGTTAATCTTTCCTTGGCGGTGAAAAAATTGTTACAAGCTACGTGGTACTTCTTTTTATAGTTTACAGGCAAGGAAGAAGTTTTATCATAGCATCACTATGGCTACTCCTCAAACAGAAGGAGTTAATAAAGCAATCAGCCTTTACTTTAGAATTGAGCTCGCAGGATCCTTTAATTCAGAAGAGGTGATCTAAATTGAGAACTTTTCTCAGTTTTAAAGTCCAAAACAGCTATTACCTGCCTACTGAAAACCAGTGCTCACACCACTCTGAAACTAAGACTACACTAGATTTGCTGAAGGTTGTATTGGAATGGTGTATTTATAAATTCAAAGCACTGAATAGAATCATAGGATCACAGAATATCCAGAATTGGAAGGAACCCACGAAGAATATTGAGTCCAACTCCTGGCTCCATACAGAACTATGCAAAATTTCTGAGAGCGCTGTCCAAATCACAGAATGGTTTGGGTTGGAAGGGACCTTTAAGATCATCTAATTCCAACCCCCCTGCTATAGGCAGGGATACATCCCTCCAGACCAGGTTGCTCAGAGCCTCATCCAGGCTGGCCTTGAATACTTCCAGGGAGGGGGCATTCACAGCCTCTCTGGTCAACCTCTTCCAGTGTCTCACCACCTTCATAGTAAAGAATTTCTTCCTAATGTCTAGTTTAAATCTACCCTCTTCCAGTTTAAAACCATTTCCCCTCATCCTGTAGTTACTTGCCCTTATAAAAAGTGCACCCAGAACTCCACACTTGGGCTGTGCCCACTGCCCTAGAGAGCTTGTTCCATGCCCACCGCCCTCTGGTGAAGAACTTATCCCTAACAACCTCCTGACCCGCTCCTGACACAGCTCCATGCCATTCCCTGAAGTCCTGTCACTGTCTCCAGAGAGCAGAGCTCAGCGCTGCCCCTCTGCTCCCTGTGAGGAGCTGCAGCCGATATGAGGCCTCCCCTCAGCTCCTCTGCTCTGGGCTGAACAAACCAGGAGATGTCAGCTGCTCCTCACATATCTTGCCCTCCAGATCCTTCACCATCTTCATAGCCCCTCTCTAGCAATTTTATAATCCTCTTAAACTGTGGTGCCTGCGTTCAGACAGTTTTAAACAAATACTTGTACTTTAAAAGGAGGGAAAAAAAATTAATAATTTTTAAAAGCTTTGTACTGGTAAGTAGTGTTAAAGATATAAACAGAAGTGGGAGAGTTTTTGAAGACTAGTATGTTCATAGCTGACTGTGCTGTATCAAGAGGTTGGGCTGGATGGTAGGTTGGGTCCCTTCCAGCCTATATTAACTTACAACTCTAGGGTTTGAGATCACAACAGACACTCCAGATACTTTCCTTCAGGAAACATCAGTAAAATCTAATTTAGGAGAACATCGTTGTCTGCTATTTTTCTTGCATAGCTTCATTTTTACAAAAAGACTCTCAGGTCTTTGCTCATTTCTAATATCAGACACTATAGGAGATCACCGTTTTGTTATTGGATAAGCTAAATCACCTGGCAAACAACTTTCTTTATAGGATCTTGTTCTTTTAATAACAAGCATGATTTGGCCATTTACTGTGCTCTAGAATATATATTTTATCTCATAAACAGTGAATAAAAAGAAAAACAAAAACAAAACAAAAAAATTATAATCTCTTTTGTTAATATGAGAGTCCTATTTGTATAGGTCATAGAGCTATATTTAACTCACTATTCTGGCTTAGCCACCTGGGTCTTGTATTCTGCTTGCAGAGCTGCTTTCTGTGCTGTGTTGAGAGTCCTGATAGCAAGATGAATGAACATAAGCCCTACTGCATGTAAAAATCAGTCAATGTTGCAGAATATATTTTCAATTCTGTAATACAGCATTCTCCACAGTTGGTTAGAGGACTGACTACTGGGCAGGTCTTGTGTTCAGGCTGTTACTGCTTTCCACAGACGAAGCAACAAATACAATGCACTCTCTGGCAAAGGAAGCCAACAGCATGTCAGGTTGCATCAGGAGGTGCATTAGCACCAGCAGGTTGAGGAAGATGATCCTTCTAACTTATTAAGTATCCATTACTCCACATTTTTCTTTTTATGGAATGAATCCTGAGCCATTTCAGATGAGTAGTCAACAGAGAAGGTGTATGATTCATTGAGCATCTACTCTGCTGGTGCCCACATGAGATGTACAGAAGCAGAACATTCAAATACAAATACAGAATACAAATACAAAAGAGAGGTCCATACAGGGGTTTTGTGCCTACATGCAGCAATTTCTGCTAAAAAAAATGTAACTTACTTTGGAGTAGTTTTTAAAAATATTGTCTTAATTCAAATAACAGATATGAAGAGAAAAAATACAACAAACATGGAAGTAACAAGTGAGACTATTTCCATTATCTAACTCTTTTTCAGCGGTGTTGAAGAAAGGGATAGCAAAGGAATATAACACTTAACATTGCTAAGAATTTGAGACACCTAGGGCAGCAGTAATTTCATGCAACAGCAAATCCTCCAAACCTGTTGATACCAATGCATCCAAGCAGCACAATTTTTGTTTGTTTGTTTGTTTTTTGCAGCACTTCAGGAGATTATTCAAAAAATTGAATCCTGAATCCATTTCAGAAAATTGGTGTTTTTCTTTTTTTCTTCATTAAATATCACATCAGTATTTTCATCAAAACACCAAAATCTAGCACAGAATTACCAGTGCCCCCAGAATACTGACTCCTCTTGAGCATGCTACAGAATGGAAATCTGTGTGAGTGATCTGGTAGCACAGCTTCCAAGCCCACTTCCTCTCTTCCCCATCTCTTCACAATGGCAACAGCTTTGTTCAGAGCCGCGTACAACTTTACTGTCCTAAAGGAGCTAAATCACCTTTTGTGTTGATGATGACCTACTTTGTTATTGAGGTGACTTATGCTTTGTCTCTTAGAAAATTCACCTAGACCTCAGTTCAGGACTAGGTAGACATAATGAGAATCATTGCCTGTTTGAAAGAAAAATGTTTATTTTCTCTTCAGGAGGTACCTTACAGAAGAATGCGAATTGGTGTGTCTGTAGGTTAGATACTGTGTTATCATAGAGGTAACTCTACTAAGAAAGAACTGTTTTTTTTTTTTAAAAAAAAAAAAAAAAAAAAAAAA
>JACDJE010000536.1:289166-301319 GCA_016647715.1 Pavo muticus | reverse complement strand
ATGAAAAAAAAAAAAAAAAACTCTATGAGAAGATGCGGCCTCTGAAAAGTGTAACAGAAGGCTGAAGTCTGGGTCATGCTGCAAGTCCTTGATTCCTGGGAAGAGGAGGGATTACAGTAAAAGATCTGTTCCTGATTTCAAGGACCCGCATGCTGACAACTGAATAAAATGAAGACGGAGCAATTCAATTTTAACATTAGCTATAGTGCTAGAATTGCAAGACTAGACTCTTAGGGGCATTGTCATCATTCAGGTCAGGCAAAATCTGACGATTATGAGGAAAGCCAGCTGAGTGATGAAACATCGAACAGTGGCACTGAAAACCAGTGACAGTAACTGCTATTGTATTATTACAGGTGATGATAAATCACAGCATCAGTGCATTTATTAATTCTATGATTTAGTACCTACCTTGCAGTTGTATCTTAAGTCTTAATCTGGGAGCTACACTCATAGTTAATTTGTGGTCACCACATAAATAAAATACACTGAAGTTTTTTAAGGTTAAGAAAGTAGATACTTTTCTTTTCACTCAATAATGTCATGTGCCATCAGTACGATAATAGATGTTTCTGGACATATTCATTAATATATAGCTGAATTGACACATCTGTACCTTGTTCGCATATCTTTTTTGCATGGCTCTTGTAAGACCTAACACAGTAACTCTCCCTAACACAATAAAACATCAGTTATGTTTATATTCAATTCACTTATTCAGAATAGTAGTGAAATTCCAAATGGTGAAGAACTGAAGAGAAGGAAGAATACTTATAAACAGAATTTTTAAACTCAATTAAATGAATCAGTATAACTAACAAACCTGTATAACAAACACCTAAATATAAATATGCTTGTGTAAATATACAAAGTTAAATGACAATATAGCACACTAAACACCTTCCATCCAAATGAAAACAAAGATAGAAGTAGACACAGCCATACAGGTCCTAATATTAATAACAGTTAATTTATAGAATCATAGAATTGCTCAGGATGGAAAAGACCTTAAAGATCATCAAGTCCAACTGCAACCTAACCATACTATCCTAACTCTAACAACCCTCCACTAAATCATGTCCCTGGAGCACCACATCCAGGCAGTTTTTAAACACATCCAGGGATGGTGACTCAACTAGCTCCCTGTGGAGCCTATTCCAGTGCTTAACAACCCTTTCTGTAAAGAAGTTTGTCCTGATAGCCAACCTAAACATCTCCTGGCACAACTTGAGGCCATTTCCGCTCGTCCTGTCACCTGTCACCAGTGAGAAGAGACCAACCCCACTCTCACTGCAGTCACCTTTCAGGTATTGGAAGGGAGCAATAAGGTCTCCCCTCAGCCTCCTCTTCGCCAGACTGAACAGCCCCAGTTCCTTCAGTCACTCCTCATAGGCCATAGTCTCCAAGCCCTTCATCAGCCTTGTTGCCCTTCTTTGGACCTGCTCAAGCACCTCGATGTCCCTTCTGTATTGAGGTGCCCAAAACTGAGCACAGTACTCAAGGTAGGGCCTCACCAGTACTAAGTACAAGGGCAGGATTACTTCCCTAGTCCTGCTCACCACACCATTCCTGATACAAGCCAGAATGCCACTGGCCTTCCTGGCCACCTGGACACACTACCGGCTCATATTTAGCCGACTGCCAATCAGTACACCAAGGTCCTTTTTTGCCAGGAAGCTTTCCAGCCACTCCTGCCCAAGCCTTTAGGGCTGTCACGTTGCTGTGATCAAAATGCAGGACCAACATTTTGCCCTACTGAAACTCATGCACAGTTTGCCTCAGCCCATCAATCCAGTCTGTCCAGACCTCATTTAGTGCAGCTGCTGAGGCCACTGTATAGACTCACGAAAAAGGGGCAGCTATGGGACTGGGGGAGAACAGAACAAGACACTTTTCAACAGGCAAAACTGGCAGTTAAACAAGCCCAGGCATTGGGTATATTCGATCCTACCCTCCCAGCTGAATTGGACGTTCATGTCACTCAGGATGGCTTTGGCTGGGGCCTGTGGCAACGCCAGAATTCTGTTCGGACTCCCATTGGATTCTGGTCTCAGGTCTGGCATGGAGCAGAAGAAAGATATAGTATGATTGAAAAACAATTATTGGCTGCTTACTCGGCATTACAGGCAGTAGAGCCGATAACTCAAACAGCAGAAATCATAGTTAAGACCACTCTGCCGATTCAGGGGTGGGTAAAAGATCTGACCCACCTTCCTAAGACAGGGGTGGCCCAAGCACAAACGGTGGCACGATGGGTCGCCTATCTCAGCCAGAGGAGTAGTCTGTCTTCATCACCATTAAAAGAAGAACTTCAGAAGATCCTAGGCCCAGTGACGTATCACAGTGATGCACCAGAAGAAACATTGGTTACTCCACCAGAGAAGAGTCCCGTTCAGGAGGGAAAATATCCTATTCCTGAAGATGCCTGGTACACAGATGGGTCCAGCAGGGGCAACCCGAGCAAGTGGAGAGCAATAGCATACCATCCCTCCAGTGAGACGATCTGGTTTGACGAGGGGGATGGTCAGAGCAGCCAATGGGCAGAACTGCGAGCCGTGTGGATGGTTATAACCAAGGAACCCGGTGATGGCATCCTGAACATCTGCACAGATAGTTGGGCTGTGTACCGGGGGCTCACTCTTTGGATTGCACAGTGGGCCGCCCAGGAATGGACTATCCACGCCCGACCAATCTGGGGCAAAGATATGTGGTTAGACATATGGAATACAGTAAAACACAGAACTGTACGTGTCTACCATGTCTCTGGCCACCAACCCTTACAATCACCGGGAAATGATGAAGCCGACACACTGGCCCGAGTTCGATGGATTGAGAATTCACCATCTGAGAACATCGCCCGTTGGTTACATCAGAAGCTACGGCATGCTGGTCAAAAGACAATGTGGGCAGCTGCTAAAGCATGGGGGCTGCCCGTACAGCTATCTGACATCGCCCAGGCATGTCGAGATTGCGACGCTTGCTCTAAGACAAGACCGAGATCGTTGCCCGAAACAACAGCCCATCTTGCTAGAGGACACAATCCTCTCCAGCGATGGCAGGTCGATTACATCGGGCCCCTCCCTCGGTCTGAGGGGGCGAGATATGCCCTGACCTGTGTCGATACTGCAAGTGGGCTACTGCAGGCCTATCCAGTACCGAAAGCAAACCAGGCATATACCATCAAGGCACTTACTAAACTGATGTCTGCCTACGGGACACCCCAAGTCATCGAGAGTGACCAAGGGACCCATTTTACTGGTGCAACGATACAGCGCTGGGCAGAAGAAAACAACATCGAATGGCGATTCCACCTGCCATATAATCCAACAGGGGCAGGTCTTATTGAACGTTATAATGGTATTCTCAAGGCTGCCCTGAAGACAGACTCCCAGTCCCTGCAGGGGTGGACAAAGAGACTGTATGAAACCCTGCGGGACCTGAACGAAAGACCTCGAGACGGCAGACCCAGTGCCCTGAAAATGCTACAAACAACATGGGCCTCCCCGCTTAGGATCCAAATTACGGGCACTGATAATCAGGTAAGGCCCCAGATTGGCAATGAAAATAATCTTCTGCTCCCTGCCCCTGAGAATCTAGATCCAGGTACCCATAGAATAAAATGGCCTTGGAAGGTGCAGGTAGGACCTAAATGGTGTGGCCTACTTGCACCTTGGGGGAGATTATTGGAGGTGGGAGGCTCAGTAGTCCCTCCGGTAATAGGTACATGGCCTACAGATATCGTGGTCAACACTCCAATCTTTATTGCCAAAGGGACCCCCATCATGTCCCTGTGGCAGATCAGGACACCCCCGTTGGTACCTGATATAGTTATGCAGCCACATACATCTGGCCAGAAGGTGTGGTACAGGCGGCCGGGGCATGCCCCAGTACAAGCTGAAGTGTTGACCCAGGATAAAAATACGGCCTGTATCTTGCCCTGGAGGGCGGACCTTCCCCTCCTGGTACCCTTGAAACATCTGTATTACTCCCCATGAGTCTTTGAGCCTCCAGGACCACCGGAAGGAACAAAATATCATCGAAATGTTCCAGTGTTGCTGCCAGACCATGTGCGACACCCGGTGATGATTTACATGGGACTGATGGAGCATAAGATGGACCTGCACCTCACAACTGCATGCCTCCAGTAACATCATCAAGCACTGGCCCAAGAAAGAACAGGAACATTCATCAATCATCACTCGCCTTAAAATTATGATAACATGCATCGCGACGGGGAATTGTATAAGCGTCGCGATGTGTTGGATCTCTGTAATAGGAAAGACTCACCCTTAGTTAACTCAATCATTGGTTCATGCCATGAAGGGGTGGAGTGTATGGGAACTGTTGAATCATGGCCTGAACCTCTGATTGACCACCTGAGGCAAGCACTGAGTTAGCCATGGGAGCACAGGTGAAAGCAATTCACCTGTGTGCCTAGAAGGGGTGGAGCCAGGCTCCACCTCTCCTAGACCCCATTTAAGGGCTGACTTCCATGAAGGAAGGATCTCTTCCTGGAGATTGCTCCTTCTGGAGTCTTGTGAGACTACAACACTGGTGAGCACCTTTCCTCTCTGTTTGACTATTCTTACTAGCCTAACTTCTCTATAGACTGGTTAACTTTACAACCTGTTAACCTTACGACCTGTTAACCTTACAATGGCCTATTCTGTTCTGCATCCCTATCTACCAGCGCAAGGTGCTATGTGCCCAGGGAGTAACTAGTCTTACTATTAAAGACGGAGGCAAAGAAGGCGTTAAGTACCTCAGCCTTACCCTGATCCTTGGTAACCAAGTTGCTCTTTGCGTCCAACAAGGGATAGAGATTCTCCCTAGCCTTCCTCTTACTGTTAATGTATTTATAGAAATATTTATTGTTGTCCTTCACCTTAGTGGCCAAGTTCAGTTCTAGCTGGGCTTTGGCTTTTCTAATTTTCTCCCTGCACAGCTTCACTACATACTTGTAACCATCATAAGTTGCTTGTCCACTCTTCCAAAGACCATAAACCTTCCTTTTGTTACATGGTTCAAGCCTCCTTGCCCATCAGCTCATCTTCCCTGACTTGGGGATGGCCAGCTCCTGCATCTTTAAAATATCTTCCTTAAAGCATTCCCAGACTTCCTGGGCTCCCTTGTCCTCCAGAACTGCCTCCCACGGGACTCTCTCAACCATGGTCTGAAACAGGCCAAATCTGCCCTCTGGAAGTCCAAAGTGGCAGTTCTGATGACTCCCCTCCATGGTTCAACAAGGACCAAAAAATCTAGCATTTCGTGATCACTCTGCCCTGGACAGCCTCCAACCTTTACATCTTTCACAAGACCTTCTCTGTTAACAAAAAGTATGTCTAGGATTTTGCTTCCCCTTGTTGGCTCCTTCACCAGCTGTGTCAGGAAGTTATCTCCCACACACTCTAGGAACTTCTGGGACTGTTCCCTTTCTGCCATATTATAATTCCAGCAGATGTCTGGAAAGTTGAAATCCTCCACGAGAACGAGGGGTAGAGACCTCACCCAACTGTATATGAAGTGTTTTATCCACCTCCTCATCCTGCCTGTAGCAGATTCCCATGATAATGTCAGTCTTAGTGGCCTTCGCTTTTACTCTGACCCTTAAGCTCTCAATCCTGTCATTGCCATCATTAATTTCCATACATTCACATTCTTTCTTAACGTACAGGGCTACACCATCACCCTTCCTGCCCAGCCTATCTCTTTTGAAAGAGTCATCCAAACTAATGAAGAGTGAATTTTGATGGAACCAAAGTGTAGCAGAGATAAAATCAGAAAAGTGCAGTGATAATAGAAGTAGAACTGGCTTCAGTATACAATGATCCAACAGTACACACCATCTCTCCTGCCCTGAGGGGCAATTATAACAGAACCCAAAGTCATGAACTAAACAAACTCAACAGACATTTTAGAGGGGTGACCAATAGACTAAAGGAATGATATCTCTATGCATATACCAAAGTATAGGAAAGGTGGTGGTGATTAATTGGGATGTACGGTAATGTGTCAGACCTAAATATGATGTAAACTGTATAGAATAAGAGGTAGGTATTATTCTGGTTTCAGCCAAGATAAATTTTCTTTGCCGTGGATGGTGTGGTGCAATGTTTTGGATTCAGGAGAAAAATAATGTTGATAACATATCGGTGTTTTAGGTCTTGTCAAGAGGTACTTTCACAGTACCAAGGACTTTTTTGTTTTTCATGCTGTGCTGCCAGCAAGGAGCCTGGAGGTGCACAAGAAGCTGGGAGATTACAGAACCAGGACAGCTGACCAAAACAGGCCAAAGAGATATCCCATAACAAGGGGCATCATGCTGAATAATAAGTTGGGGCAATTGTCTGGGAGGTAGCTGCTGATCAAGGAGTGGTGGTGAGCCATTGCACTGTGCATCACTTTTGTATATTCTATTATTATTATTATTATTTTCACTGCCTTTTCTCTCCTATCAAACTGTATTTATCTCAACTCATGAGTGTCACCTTTTTCCAATTCTCTCTCCCATCCCACTGAGGAGGGAGTGAGGAAACAGCTGTCTGGTGCTATGCTTAGCTGCCTACCATGTACCCTAAGTGCTTCTCCCAGATCCAGCATCATTTCTTTCATCTGTTTCTTATAATAGTGTGGGGAGATTCAAGCTAGAAAATGTTATTAGTGCAGTGATAACAACTTTTCACTGGACAGCAGAATTTGAGCTAGAAAAAGAGTCTTCATTCCACCTTTTACAGTAGAAGCAAGCAGGCAAGGAACTCATTTATTTCACATCACTTCAGAAGGATGTTAGGACCTAAAACAATTACCTTGCAAACATGTAATCAGTGCTAGGACACCTTAAAGTAGGTAAGAATCACTAGAAGAAGCCAAGGGCAAGCTATGACAAACATCCTTGTGATCTCAAAGAAAGTGGACCTGGAAAAGAGTGGGGTCAGGACCCTGACCTTTGGGAGAGCAAACTTAAAGCTGTTTAAGGAATTGTTGGATAAGATCTCCTGGAAAGCTGTCCTTAGAGACAAAGGAGTGAAAGAAAGCTGGCTACTCTTTAAAGATACACAAGAGAGCACAAGAGCTCTCCTTCCATCTGAATAAGAAAACAGGCAGGGGAAGTAGGAAACAGGCATGGCTTAGCAAGGACCTGCAGGTCAGGCTGAGGGAAAAGAAGGGATTGTACTGGCTGTGGAAACAAAGGTGTGTCACCTGGGGATAATACAGGGATGCTGTCCAGACTTGGAGAGAGAGGATTTAGGAAAGCCAAGGCACAGATAGAATTGAACTTGGCAAGGGATGTAAAAAATAACAAGAGATTCTGTAGGTACATTGGCCAAAAGAGTCAGGCAAGAGAGAGTGTACCTCCTTTGGTAAAAAAGAAAGGAGAACTGGCTACGACAGATATGGAAAAGGCTGTGGTACTAAATGAGTTTTTTGCCTTGGTTTCACTGGCAGCCAGGATTCCTGTATTTCTCATGTCCCTGAAGCTCACATCCCTGAGCCTCTAGGTGGGAACTGGGAGAGTAAATCAATCCCCACCCCCTCGCTGTAAGGGCAGAGCAAGTCCAAGATCACCTCATGAGACTGAATGTGTACAAGTCTATGGGGCCAGATGACATGCACCCCAGGGCCCTGAAGGAGCTGGCTGATGTGGTTGCTGAGCCACTCTCTATCATCTTTGAAAAGTCATGGCTGTCAGGCAAAGTCTCCAGGAATGGAAAAAAGGAAATGTCACTCCTGTTTACGAGAAAGGGAGAAAGGTGGACCCAAGGAACTGGCTGGTAAGCCTCACCTCTGTGCCTGGGAAGATCATGGAACAGCTCCTCCTAGAAAACATGGTAAGGCAAGTGAGGGATGAGTGGGTGATCTGAGACAGCCAGCATAGCTTTACCAAGGGAAGGTTGTGCCTGACCAATCCAGTGGCCTTCTATAGTGGAGTGACAACACTGGTGGACAAAGAGAAGGCAACCACTGTCATCTACCTGGACTTGCGCAAGGCCTTTTACATATTCCCCCACCACATCATTATCTCTAAATTGGAAAGATTTGAGGGGTGGACTATTCGGTGAATAAGGTGGATAAGGAATTGATTGGAAGGCCACAGACAAAGGGTTGTGGTGAATGGTACTATGTTCAGGTGGAGGCCGGTGATGAGCAGTGTCCCTCAGGGGTCTACCTTGGGACCAATGCTCTTCAACATCTTCATCATGACATCGATGATGGGCACAAGTGCACCCTCAGGTGGTTTGCTGATGACACCAAGCTGAGTGGTGTGATTGACACGTCAGAAGGAAGGGATGGCATCCAGAGGAACCTTGACAAACTCAAAGTGGGCCCTTGTGAATCTAATGAGATTCAACAAAGTAAAGTGCAAGGTTTTGCATTTCGGTCAGAGTAATACTAGATACGTATGCAGAATAGGAGAAGGACTCCTTCGGAGTAGCCCTGCGGAGAAGGACGTGATGGTCCTGGTGGATGAAAAACTGAACATGAGCCAGAAGTGTGTCCTTGCAGCTCAGAAGGCCAGTGGTATCCTGGGCATCATCAGAAGAGGGGTGGCCAGCAGGGACAGGGAGCTGATTGTCCCTCTCTACTCTGCCCTCATGAGGACCCATCTGGAATACTGCATCCAGATTTGGGGCCCCTAGTATAGGAAAGATGTGCAACTGTTGGAGAGGGTCTAGAGGAGGGTCACAAAGATGATCAGAGGGCTGGAGCACCTCCCCTGTGAAGACAGGATGAGGGAGCTGAGCTTGTTCAGCCTGGAGGATGGAAGGCTGCAAGGAGACTTCATTCCAGTCTTCCAGTATTTAAAAGAGCATTATAAAAAGGAGGGGAATCAACTTTTTACAAGGGTAGATAGTGATAGGACAAGGGGGAATGGTTTTAAGCCCAAGGAGGAAAGGTTTAGGTTGGATGTCAGGAGGAAGTTCTTTACAGAGAGAGTAGTGAGGTGCTGGAACAGGCTACCCAGAGAGGCTATAGATGCTCCATCCCTGGAGGTGTTCAAGAGCAGGTTGGATGGGGCCCTGGGCAAGCTGGTCTAGTACCAGATCTGGAGGTTGGTGGCCCTGCCTGTGTCAGAGGGGCTGGAACTTGGGGTACCTTCCAACCCAAGTCATTCTATGTTTCTATGATTCTATGATCCTTAGAAAATGATGATGTCTGCATCCCATATTCCCAAAGGTGCTGATAGTACATGCTATACATGCTATAGAGAGCAAGAAAAGAAAACAAGATTGCAGTGTTCCCTATCAATTCACCTTGTAAGCAAGGTGAATGTGAAGGACACATTGTAGAGTGCTGGATGTGGAGTGGTTTGGTGGGTAAGCAGGGTTGGTGGCAGCAGTTGATATCCCCACCTGCCAGCATGTCTCACTTTTACAGGCTGCTGACAAGCAGCAGCAGTGGCAGAGAAGCTCATTCCTCAGCTTCTGAGCCTTGCAGTCTCAAGCTCAGCAGGGGAACAAATGAGATCAGAGGTAGTATCCCTTAACACACTGTGTTATATGTGTGGCAGTTCCTGAGCTGACTCAAGTGTCATTCATCCATTTTTCTTCTGGAGGTGGTCAGAGGAGTGAAGGGACATGTGGTGCCCATAGCTAATAAGATCCTGGCTGCATGCCAACACAGTGTGGCTTGATGCAGTGCAGCCAAATTGATTTGTTTGAATATATAACAATGATTCAAATTGTTATGACTCCTGACAGTGCCAAGGAGTCACACACACACATACCAATACATATAAAAACACTACAGCATCATCAGCATATACATATCAACATTCTAAAAAGTTCTGAAAAGCAAAGCTTTCATGTGCACACAGATGCTTCAAGAACATTTTTAGGAAGCATGAGAGGAGTCTGCTTTGCCAGCTGGCTGGGAGATCAGAAAATACAGTTACAACAGGGCTGGCTACATCTGACAAAAATACAGAGAACTTGAAATGAAATGACATGCATATAGATGGATAAAGTGGAAAACAGATTCAGCCCAAAATGTTAGACGTGATCTTTTTTCTCTTTTATGTAATTAAATACAGCAAGTCGTTTACAATTATACTTACTTTGGGGTTGAAGAAACACAATGTGGAGTTTGTGAACTTCTAATCTTTAAGTCATGATGATGATTCACTCAAGAACAGAGTACTGATTCTCTCACTGAGGAAAACTACTTCAAAAGTTATCTGAATTACACATAAACAGGCTGTTGTGTGCATTAGAAATTCTTGACAGTTTTCTTTCACAAGGATGTCGCTGGCAATATCTACTACTAGTTTCTATATGCTGTTTCCTTTTAACTGTTATTTAAAGAGAGATGAGGAAATACTCCTCTCCTCATATAAGCACTGCAATTGGGTCTTTTCTTAAAATACAGTACTTCTATGAATGACAAGGAATACAGACTGCCTTTCTAGGGTGGAGGGGAGGATTTTTGATCCATGCTCCATGCTCATTACCCACCAGTTGAATACACCTTCTGTAAGCTGGACTACTGAATGCTGCCCCTTAAAATTCATGATACTTCAACATACGTTCAAACAAGGAATGTATGTGCCCATGTTAAAATCTATTTTGATGCAGTCTCTTCCAGCTCCGCCTATGTACAGGCCTCTGCCACACAGCCATAGCATTTGGAACTTCTGGCTTAACACACCATACAGCTTATCTTCTTATTTTATTAAGCAGAACATCATCAATGCTGTATTAACTTTCAAAATTCCTTCACGGGCTCCTTGACACTGGAGTCACAAAAAAATCTTATCCATTACTAAGTGCAGAAACACTTCAGGAATTTGTAAAAGAAGATGACAATATTTTGAGAATAAGTTGTAGCAGAACCACAAGATATGTTTAGGCACAGGCAAATAAAACTATTACAAACTGCTTCAGTGCACCTCTGTAAAAAGTAATAATCTAATACCTTACTTCAGCTAGCTAGGTTATTGTTTTATCCAGCATGATTTGCTTGTAAAGCTAAATACAGAGGGCTTGGTTATAGCAGCTGCTCCTGGTTCTATATTCATGAGGACGATCAAGGTAGGTAACGGCACAGTGTCTCTCAGCAGCAGGAGCTACCTTTTACATTCTCCTCTTCAACAACGGAAGAGAGAAGCCCAACTTCTAAGCTCTCATTTGTCCCAGATACTTGTTGTAAGATAGCTTTTGATTTTATTTGATATCCTGCCATTTAAAGTCTGCATTTTTTTCTAAGCATCTGCCATGTTGTTCAGATATTAGTTTTATCCACATTTAGCAGCAAGTGTCCTACGGATTTTATTTTTCTCTAAGTCCTGCAGATACATGCTGGACACTTTGACTCAAAGAAGACATTCAGGTGTGTAATCATATGACTGTTTGTCAAATGAAAACTAAAGCAAGATTAGTTTGAAATTTCTTGCAGTGATGCTCCAGCACGTATCTGCAGGACTTAGAGAAAAATAAAATCCATAGGAGACAGTTAAATAGTGTCAACACTTTTACATTTTCACACAATGGTCTGAATGTATTTTAAGCGCGTCTTTACTGAAATCATGTGTACCTAAAACATGTATAGATTTACAGTATTTTTTGTAAAGCCTGAAAAGCTATTTTCCCTTTGCCAAACAAAACTCACATCTTCTAACACCTAACAAAAGAATACCTCACTCTTTTTGCTAGCATATTCATGACCACTTTATTCATAAAGCTGAAAGGAAAATTCTGTCTCAGACAGATCCAAACATCTGTAGAAACAAGACTCAGCCCAGCACAAGGCTATTTTAACTGTACAGATAATTACAGGCTATGCAAAACTTGCACAGGGTGACAGTCAGTAGAATTACACCAGCAGGAATGCACATGGGCAGATATTACAGTTAGGGCTTTCATTACCTGAGCATTCTTTTTAAAGAGTATGCTCAGATACTGCAACATCTTTAGCATAACAAAGGAAAAGCTGCTCGTTCTTATCCTATTAAATTCTTCTCCAACTTGCTATTATCATTACGTTACTATCTTAGGCTTTTGTAATACACTCTTCAGTTCCAAAACACTTTAACAGATGAGTCCAGACTATACACAAGAAAAAAAAGAATGTATCTCAGAAATACTTCTAGGCAAAGGCAGAAATGAAAATAACTGAAAGCCGGCAAAAATTAAGAAGGAAGGATGTGATTCTCAA